>JARHVA010000762.1:0-280000 GCA_037957365.1 Torreya grandis | reverse complement strand
ATAAGAATGTGTCTAAGGCTTCCCTCTATTTTTTACTCATGCAAGCATGTTTCAAGCCTTATTTAGCCCTCCAAGTCATCAAATGTACCTTTAAAGCATGTCATTGGATAAAATTTGTAGTTAGACATCCATTTAGAGAAGGTCTAATATTGATATAAGTAATCTTAAAAGGATTTCATAAACATTCTAAGTCATAACAAGGTCTTTTCATGCATAAAAGGTATCCTTTTAAAAGCCAAACCCATTTCTCAACATGTGGGAAGTGTGACCTTTCAGCTTCCACACCTATACTATCTGATTTGAAAACATATATTCCCTTTGTTTTCCCTCCTCTCATCTTCCAATGGAATTTCAAGGTCTAAAACTTGAGAAAATGTAGGAAAGTTACATGTTCTAGGTGCTTTCAGGCTTATATAGATTCGTACAGTATGGCCATGGTTAGGAAAAGTTAGAAATATATATAGTAGACTTAGTTCAAGCATAAAATAAAGAGATATTTGACTTTAAAATTCAAAAAGGCCAAAAACTAACCTCTTCCTTCCATCATCCTCCTTGGTAGCCCAAAACTGCTTTCAAGTTTTTATCAGTCTGTATAGGAGGAGATGGTGATCCAATATTTTGGGAAGAGGAAGGGGGTCTTATGACCTTTATATTCTTTGAATTAGTCTATAGATTCATGGCTTATACTCTATGAATAATAGTTAAGAATTTAATTAGTTAGAGTTGCCTTCTTCATCTATGTAGGGGTCAATTTTACAATGGTTTTAGTGCATCTTTGAAACGGTTTTATAAATTGGTGATTGTATGTGTACTATAGGGGTCTATAATGTCTTTATATCTTGATTTTTACCATTTTATTACATGTGTAATCCCGTTTTAGAGCAAATCCCCATGATCTTTTAAGTTATAGGTCTATGCAAAGAATGTGTCATCCTTTTGTGCAATAAAAGTGTATTAAATATGCCTTAAAGGGAATGTCAGTTAGTTCAAAGGTATATGAAGAATATTTTAAGCCTTCACAGTATCATGAGAGACCAACTAGATACCTAAGACCTCCATGGACACGTACAACTATTTATGCCTCTTAATCCTTTAAGGTTGCATACAGTGAAGAGATTTATTGGTCTTTCCACAAGTTTAAAATGTAGAAGAAATATGAAAAACATCTTGAGGAACCTTTAGGAGTCATATTAGTATATAAATAAGTATGGGTATGGATAAAATATGGTCAAATAGAGACCAAAATCATTAACTCATCATTAAACCTTTGAGAGACAAGCCCTCATTTAGGCACTTAGAGACCTATTTGGGCAAACCAAGCAAATGATGTGTTAACCATTTGGATGGGTTGTGAGAGATGTTGAGGGATAAAAGAGAATCATAAAGGTCATGAATATTATGGGAGATATAGATAGTATGGTACATCAAGGATCAACACATCAACCCTTCCCAAGAAGACAACTTATTGAAAGTTTCCCTTCAATACAAATAGGGTTGTGTTAACAAATCCAAAAGACTCTAATGGAGTGATGAAGTTGAGGGGATGTAGAGGAATGAATGAAACATTGAATAATATAATAAATGGATCTAAAGTTCTTTTGATAAATGAAACCCAAACTCTCATCTTTTTCACAGTCACAGTCAAGAACCTAGAATTTAAACACCTACAGGCCTGATTGTTTAGAGAAGGAAAGTTAAGCATAGAATCCTATTTTAAGGAGCATTGAAGGGTATGAGTTAAAAATGGGTTGAAAATCCATAGTAGATATGATAAATTTTGATAAGTGGAGATTAAATTTCCATGAAGAGGAGACCCACCTCCTTATACATAGTCAAAAAATGCAAGACTTCCACCTAAAAGCAAGGTCATTAGGCAAAGTAAAGAAGATATGAGGAGCAATACAAGAGTTAAGGTGAAGGACTGAGAATAGAGTTTCTTTAAGGCTCTCAATGCCTTCATATATTTATTTTATCCTTTGATATATTAAATAGAGATATTAATGGCCTAATTAGACCTATTAGGCCTAAAATGGATATATACAAGCATGTTTATAGAGATGGAAGAAATTTACATGTTTAGAGGATATTTAGGATTTGCAAACATCATAGGATTAAGTAAGGAATACATTAATAAGGTTTATAAGAGGATGATAGTCTCAATTTGAGGAAAGAGGAATTGAACCAAGCCATTAGGGTTACATAGGCTTGGTTATTTATAAACCCTAGGCCTATTGTAGATAGAGCTTAAGAAATAGGGTTAAAGTAAGGTCCAAATCAAAAGGTGTTGTTATACCCTAAAATAATATTACATGAATATTCCAACCATATCAATAGTATAAAGTAGATAAGAGACTACTTAGGTCCCTAACATACTTGATCAAACACTTGGCATGAAAACTGATAAGCACTAAGGGCAGACCTATAGGACAAGGGTGTAGATATGTTGGTCTTAGTAGATGAAGGCAAGTTGAAAGGTTGAAAATATATGGGAAAAGGTAGATATGGTGACACTAATTTCACAAATTCATCTATAGGTGACTCAAGGTCTTGGAACTCAGTCCAAGCCTATGAGGCCTAAAACCACTGTTAGGCCTCAAAACCCCACCTCTATCTTATTAGAAGACTCCAACCCTCATGGTAGGCTAAAGGTCATAAAAAAATGTTTGATGATTTTTTAGGACCTGAAGAGAGTGTTTTAGATAGAGAAAGTAAATGATAGTCAAATTTAGTCTTAAAATCCCTCTCAAGCTCCACTTCCCTAAGTTTCTATGTTGAGCTACTAACTCAAGCACACATATCTTACATGATAGGAGGATTAAAACCTAGTGCTCTTAAGGGGAGTTGGGGACACTTATTTCACTCATTATTTATGGAGGAAAGAGTGGGATTCAAGATCCCAACTCTATGAATAATCACTAAAAATGTAACCTACATAGAATACCTAGAAAAGAGCTCAAAGTCCACCAAATTTCACTCACATATCACCATATAAATTTCATGGGACCAAGATCTATTCAAGATTTTTGAGGGGGTCTATGTGATAGATATCCATGTAAAAAGTTTTTGGATTGGAGGCCTATAATTTATGAACTAACCTAAAAATGTTAGGCCACTAAAACTTTGTATAAACCCTAAGATATAACCAATGGAGAATAACATGATATTTTTGCATCTAGATGAATTGAAATGGAATCACATTATTCACTCTAATTATGTCCCATCCATGGTACGGATGTGTACAAATAGTTGTAATAACCCCACCAAAAACTTATTTTTGTAAGGTTTTGTGGTGTTTTCAAGGTAAAAAACTTGATGGAGAGTTTAAAATCATGGATAAGGGTGGTATGAGTCATGTTTCACCATTTAAAATCATAAACTACTCAAAATTATTCCTGGAGAAGCTTTTATATTTTTTCACCAAATGGCCAGTCTGTAAGTGCTAATGAAAGGGGTCTTAATCTTTTGAATGGAGTAGAGTTGAGGTTTATATTGATTTAAAGTAACATTTAATGGTATATTATATTTTTTTAGACCCAAAAAATTATTAATCACCTATTCTTAAGGTCTTCTTTAGGCCCCATGGCCATCCAAACAACTTTAAGTCAAGTAACTAGGCTTAGTGGCCTAGTAGGCCTACTTGGTCAAACAAGAGAAGATGCTTATAGCATAGAGGGTATATTAAGGTAGTCATTTCGAATTCATAACACCATTTAACCACACTATAAAGGTGATCAAACACACTTTTAATGGCCATTATGGAGTATGGAATAGTTTCCAAGCTTAGTCAACATGCACAAAGGGAAGGTGGGCTATTAAATACTTCATAGAGATTATTTACACCACATTTATGCCTTATAAATATCATGAGGAGAGGTAATTAACCAATTTTACCTTCTCATTCTTTTTATAGAGTCAACCTTGGCCAAAAATAGACATCTAATGCTTGAAAGACTCATTAATGACCTCTCACCACTAAGGCAATGCATAGAGGGAGTATGAAGCTAGTGTTGATGCTTGTAACTGATGATGGAGTCAATGAGTTTCATTCATGGCCTCTAAATACCAATTACACACCATATTTCCCTCTCTCACATTATCATATTCTACTATAAATTAAGGCTCTAATTCCATTGTATCTATCTCTCAGTTGGGTATAAGAAACTCTGCCTAAGTTTATACCTTATCACCTCTCGAACTATTACAAGGACTATTATACCTTATTCATGTTAATCTATAGTGTGTTATATGATTATTTTATATGAATAAGTGTTATGTTTTCTCCATTTTTTAGTCTTTACCTCACATAGATGTTATTAGGTTGTTTTATGTAGGTCATATGATGTGTCAAAGGTTGGTAACTATACTTGACGTGTAATCTAGTTGTAAGTGTCTCAAGTAGACCTCTCATCCATCACCTAAAAGTTTTATCCATTTATCATAACCTTCATGTGAATTAATAATGTATATAATCCTTTGGAGATATTATTTAGTTCATTTATTATTCATTATTGTTGTTAAGAGGTCAAATAGAGTGGATAAAACATATTGGTGCATCACTTCCATTATTATAGGTTTCATTTTATGTTTCACTTCTATCCCTTTTCACCCCAAAAAGTTATTATAATGGTCTTATGATTTGAGTTTAATTGATGCACCATTGTATCTAACCCCATAAACTAGAGGTTTAAGCTATCCATAGGTCACCTATAGCCTTGGGCTAATCCCATGTTACCCCAAACTTGGAGGTAGGCCTGAACAACCTCCTCCTAGGGTGCAGTTTAAAGTATTAGCAATTTCAGCATGCCTGGTGGGATGAAGATTCAAGAAATTGGAGTATCTACTTGTATCACTTGGTCATATCAAACATATTTGAGCACTCTAATTATATATTTGTATTCATAATTTCTTACCAAAGTGGGCATCAGAATATCTTCATCTAAGGGTAAGGATAGTTGTTGTTTATAATACACTTGGTTATTCATTTCCTTGATGATGTCTAATGGCTTGGTATAAATATACTTGTTATTTAATACTCTATTATTATCCCTAAAATTATCCTTATCTATCATACTATGATTCATACCATCCCCATTCTCCTTATCAAAAACAACATATTAACCCTTACTAGTTTTATGCTCAACCTAATTATGAGTTTCATATGTCACTCCCCACCCAAGCCCACCTCCTTGGAAGCCTACCTATCCTTCTAATCATTATTGGTAACATCATTATAATCTTAGTCATCCTAACCATGTTCCAAATTATTTAATTTCAACCCTTAAGCAAACCCTCTTGGGTTATGATAAATACATGGTTAGGATTGATACACAAAGGAGTTATAGCCAAGCGGTCCCTAGTCACCTAATTAGGAGTATGAGAGCCTCAATTTAGAAATTAAAGAGATAATTTACATCCATTATGAAGGGGAATCAGTCAAGGACAACTAGTGACATGTTAGATGTAAGTGGTCTAATTATAAGCATAGAAGAGAGGTTATTAGTCCATGAAGGGTAGAAAGTCCAATATTACCATCTACATGTTCCCTCCCCTATTCCACATTAATCCTCTATTGAGCAGCCCATCCTCCCTCAAAATACCCAAAAAAGTGAATTTCAAAACTTCTCAAGTCCCTCACAAGTTCCTTAAGCCTTTCCCACTTGTAATTTTATTTAACAAAGTGTGCAAAAATGGGAATAAGTGTGTGTTGAGAGGATTTAATGTCATGGTTCAAATCAGACTTGGTAGGGTCACTCCCTTCCTAATCAACCTAAATAGATCTCTGATCACTTCAGGCTCTATTTGGAAGATTATATAATTAGAGAAATTAAAATTTCAAATGAGCATGTATCTTAATCAATGGTAGTGGAAATAATAGTACAATTTTAGGAAAATGTGCCTTCATTCATTCCACAAGTTAAAGCACATACAATAGAAGAAGCTCCTAGATCCAAGGTTCCAAATTAGAAATAAGTAGTGGATTCATAGGGAAAGGAAGATGATTCAAACCCACACCAAGATGTTGAAGTTAAAGATAAATTTGAAGCCACTCAATCTCCATACCTCCCTCCTCAATATTCCAAAGCATTCCCACCATGGAGGTCCATTCAAGAGAATACGTAGAAGGAAAATGAGGTGATGGTTATCAAAAGTGAGTAGTTTAATGAGAATAATCAAGCATCTATAACACCACTAAATCTGACCTCTCTTCTATAATTTTTTCAAGGATCTTCCATTCCACTTATTGAAAAAGGAACATCTCCTAGAAGAGGCAAATGAAGAAGGTCAAGTTGTGATGGTAGTTGATGAAGGTGATGTAAGTGAGCTAGAAGAATAAATTTCCATTGGGACACCTCTTGGTGAGGAGAAACATGAAATAACCTTAAATACTAAAGAATATGGTGAACTTCAAAAATATCAAAGTAAGCAAAGTGGGCTAAAAAAATAATACATATCCATTGGCCAAGAAGATGACCTTGAAGATTTCCTTGATGGCATGGCAGTTTCTCTTTTCCATGGCAGCCCTGAGGAGTGTGAGAGTGAGGTATTTGACCAACTTGCATTATTTTTATAACAAGTAAGTAGCCCTCAATAGGTATCAGTTGTCTAAGGAAGATGAAAACCAACCTTTAAGGTTAAAGATGAAGGTGACCTTGATATCATACAAGCTAATTAGACTGTGATGATAGGTGAAGTAACTTACAATGATAAATTAAAAGTGGAAAAAGGTTGCTTATATTTCCATAATCATGGTCAAGGAGTTAAGGTTTCATATCCCTTCTCAAGTTGTGTAATTCATACTCCTACATCAGCCCCTATGAAGCAAGAAAGTCTAAGCAAATTGAAACTATGTGAAAATCAATTAATATACTTATTTGAGATCATAAAATTAGGTTACTCTCTTCTTGAGGATGATCTAGTTTAGATTGAAGAAGGTAGGAATTTCAGACAAGATGAATTCATCCCTCTAACCATGCCATTCCAAGAGGTCTATCATTGGAAGGTAACTTGTTTGAGGTATTAAAAAAAGTTATTAGCCCCTAATCCCATTAAAAATTTCTCTTCACTATTGGAGAATGGAACCAAACTTTTTTGACCTCAATATTTTATGAAACAAGATTCACCTCTCTTGGAAGTCAACCTTGCAAGTGTGTCACAAGATCTACCTCAAACTATTTAGCTTGATCAGGAATAGCCTATGGGTGAGGTAGAATCGAGATTGTTTATGCAAAGTAGACAAGTATGGGATGAATATGAGTTGGTGCTTGATTCATATATCCATTATATGCACCTAAGAATATATAAAGAAGGTCTAATTTACATTCCAAGAGGATATTAGCATGCTAACATCCCTAGATGCAAGTGGAATTTATCATTTAATGAGTAATGCTTGATTTGAATCTAGTAAATAGATGATGATCTAACCTCATGGTGCCATGGTAATCAAATAATATTCCCATTTGATCATGTAGGAGAAATAAGTTGTGTTCAATTTATTTGTTTCTAGTAGGTTATTATCTTTCTTCTAATAAGTGTGTGAACACAAGTCTAGTGTGTAGGTACCTTAGTTACTTTGTTGTCTTATCTTGTTGTTTTCTTAGGTGTTAGGTGTTGTTTTCTTTGATTTCCTTATGTGTGTGAGGTTGTTCCAATCCTAGAGGGTTGTTAAGATACTGGTCTAATTATAGGTCCAAGTGAGGAGATCATCTTAGTTTGGGTCATGACTATCATGGAGAGATGGTTGTTTCTCTTGACCAACTAGCTGGTCACCCCTTGTGAGTCACCAAAGATTTTAAAAGTTTGGCCTCCTAGAATAAACATCAACCCTTGTAATAAAAAAAAATCATTAAGACCCATTCAAGCTTGTACATAGTCGTATGAATGCCTTGTGGTGTCCTCTTGTGGTCTTAGTTTGAGCCTTTTAGCATTGTTTAAGGTGTCATGGTATGGGCTAGACACTACTTGAGATATCCTCATGTCATAACCTATTTTGATTCTTTATATGGTGTACTAAGTTTTCATGATGTGCTTTGGGTGAGTGGAAGAGTGTCAAAGTGATTTTTTAGGTCTAGATAATGGCTTAAACATTATTGGATAAATTTAATATTTCTTAGCAGAACCTAAGGTAATTTGGGGAAGTTAAAATTTTGAGTTCTCATTGCATTTATGCCTATTTTGGCCACTTATCAAAGAGATGCCTTGATAACAATATGGGGATGGTTTCCAAACCTTGGTTGGGTCTTAATGTGAAGTTTAAGAATCTGTATAATGTTTCCCTCTATTTTTTACTCATTTGAGCCTATTTCAAGCCTTATTTAGCCCTATATCTCATCGCATGTACCTTTCAAGCATGTCATTGGACAAACTTTGTAGTCAAAAATCCCTTTAGAGAAGATTTCATTTTGAGATAAGGGGTCTTAAAAGGTTTCATAAAATTCTAAGTTATAACAAGGTGTTTTCATATATAAAAGGTCTCCTTTTAGAAGCCAAACCCATCTCTCATTTATCAAAAGGGCCCCACACTTGGGAAGTATGACCTTTTAGCTTCCCCACTTGTACTACTTGATTTGAAAAAATGTCTAACCTCTATTTTCCATTCTCTCATCCTCCAATGGCTTGTACAAATTTGTATAGTATGACCATGGTTAGGAAAACTAATAAATATGTAGAGGGGACTTATTTCAGGTATCAGATAAGGATATCTTTGAGTTTAAAATTCAAAAAGGATAAAAATTGACCTCTTCCTTCTATCATCCTCCTTAGTAGCCCAAAAAAGATTTCAGGTTTTTTATCAATCCATACAAGAGAGAAGAGATGGTGAGATAATATTTTGGGTAGAGGGAGGGGGTCTCATGACCTTTCCATTCTTTGCATTAGTCTATAGATTCATGGCATATACTCTATGAACAATAGTTAAGAATTTAAGCATTCAAAGTTACCTTGTTTATCTATGTAGGGGTCAACTTTGAAATAGTTTTAGTACATCCCTGAAATGCTTTTATAAATTGGTGATTATATGTGTCTTATAGGGGTCTGTAAATTCTTTACATATTGTTTTTTACCATTGCCTTGCACATGTAATCCATTTTTTAGATTAAATACTGATGATCTTCTAAGTTACAGGTCCATGTAAAAAATATGGAATTATTTTGTGTATGAAAGGTGTAATAAAGATGCCTTATAGGGCATATCAGTTATTTCCAAGGTATATTAATAATATTTTAATCCTTAAAGGTATAATGAGATCCAAACTAGAGAACTAAGACCTCTATAGACACTTACCTCCAATTATGCCTCTCAATCCTTCGAGGTTGTAGATAGTGGAGAGCTTTCTTAGTATTTCCACAAGTTTAAAATGTAGAGGAAACATGAAAACCACCTTGAGGATCCATAAGATTATATAAATAATTATGGGGATGGAGAAAACAAAGTCAAATACAAACCAACATCATTAAATCCTACTTTAGCCTTTGAGAGACAAGCCCTCATTTAGGCACCTACAAGCCTATTTGGGCAAACCAAGAAAATGAGGTATTGACCATTTAGATGGGGTGTGAGAGATGTTGAGGGATCAAGGAGAATCATAAAGGTCATGAATATTATGGGAGATAGAGAGAGCAAGGTCCATCAAGGATCAACATATCGACCCTTCCCAAGAAGATAACTCAGTCAAGGTTTCCCTTCAATGCAAATAGGGTTATGTTAACTGTTGATCAAATTTGACCCCAAGTCAAATTTGGGTCAACCCTTAATATTTTAAACTTTTGAGGAAAGTTTCATATGTCCTATGGGGTCTCTTATTATCCCACATATCTCACTTGCCCTTCCCTTAGTCCCTATTGAAGTTTATCCTCCTTGTATTGACCTAGTCAACATTGGTCAAACTTATTCAAAGTCTTAATTTATTTTTTAAAAGTCCTAAAATAGTCTTTTATTGGATTTTAATGTGTTTTCAAGTCATAAATTGGCCACTTGTTAGGTCTCATGTGTAAAAAGGGTCATTTGGACACCTTTTTAGTTCAATTAAATAAATTTTAAGGACTTTCAAGTTAAAATATTTGTCACCAAAGTGGATTATAACGTGGATAAGGTAAAATTATTTCAATATAATGTTATTAAGAAGTTACAAGTTAGTTTCATCAGTCAAATGGTAGTTTTCTCTAAAAAATAGGCTATTTCTAACACTTGTATGGATTTCTCAAGTTCCCTTATAGATAAAAACGTGGTGGTGTGATTTTTCACCTCCCCATATGTAATCTCCACGTTTTTATTTCATAAAATAATTCATCTTCAACTCATTTCTCTTCTTTTTCCATTGGCAAGCTAAGGAAGGGCAAGTTTAAGCACTCATTATGGGCCATACAGGTGGATTCAATAAGAATGCTTCTATAGGTGGATATTACTCTGATTTAAATTCAAATACGTAATAATAACCCTTATATTTGTGGATATTCCTTCATGAACAATCACTTACACTTTAAATAGCTTTTTATGAATATGCATTCAAGAGGGGTATGATTGTGCATATGTTTCTTATTTTCAAGGTGGATATTACTCTGATTTAAATTCAAATACATAATAATAACCCTTATATTTGTGGATATTCCTTCATGAACAATCACTTACACTTTAAATAGCTTTTTATGAATATGCATTCAAGAGGGGTATGATTGTGCATATGTTTCTTATTTTCAGGAATCCATGGATATATGTGAGTTTGACGAAGTGTTTTAAGGTGGGAATAGGCCCTCTCTAATTTTATTTACATAATCAAACACTTCTCTCTTAATTCCCTTGAAGGAGATATCAAAATTGTGCTTATTTTCCAAGTTTGCAGCCATGGATGAGTAACCTGAGTTTTTACAACATGGAAAAGGATCCATGGTAATGTTAATGATCTTGGACTCATGTTTGAAATATGTTTTCATTAAATTGCTTTGTGAGATATTATTCATACTCAAAATCCAAATTGTCAATTTTCGTTGTTCATTACCTTGTTAGCAGAATGTGCTCACAGTTAGCTTCTACAGGAACTCAAAGAGGTTTGTATGGAGGTGTGATTCATGGAGTATGTTGGGTGAATATTTTGTCATCAACTAACTGACAAAAAAATGGTTATATCAACCACAACATAAGGATATTTATACAGCAAAATAGATGTGGTGACCATAGCCAGAATGAGACAAATCTCTCCTCTCAGCAAGGGGAGGTTCCCTATAACTATAGAATACTAATATAAGCTAAAATTAGACATAGGGGTGAAATCATACCATCCATATCTCTTTTTTTAGAGATGATGTTCACAAAATAGAGGAGAATTCTAGTGTAATTACTGAAGGCACTTCTCTTCTTTTAGAAATGATATTCAACAAACAACAGGAATTCTTCTTGGGTAGTAACTATAACCACAAGAAACCCATGAAGGCACAAAGTCTTTCATTACTTCTCCCACTGATTTAGGACAAGGAAACCATAGAATGAAGTGTATCCAAAATTCTCCACCTAAAACTACAATAGAGTAAAATATTATGAAGGATAATGGGAGATCAAAGTCTCTCCAGTATCCTTTACACAAAACACAGACTGAAGACAATTATGGCAGCACAAAGTCTCCCAAAATCAGCTTCAGGACATCTTCTAGCTTATTTCCAATTGTTCTACTTATTTTATTAAATGGATAAGACTTTATTTAGGAAAAATACATAAGAATAATTTCCTAGATAACACAAGCTATTTCAACACAAAGTCTGAAAGGTCACTTGCTTTCTAATTCACTTAACAAAATATGATTAACATTTTGAGCTCAAAGTTTGAGGAATGCCTTTCAATTTGGGTAGAGCTTCACTTCTTAATAACAGAGAGATCCCACCATCTACAAAATGCAATATTACAATATATAACATCCAAAGAAAGACTTGGGCACTTGTTTTCATGTAATGGCCCATACTGCATTGAATGCATTGAATATTCTATGAAAGGACCATGCTAGAATAGGTTATCAGCCTTAACTTTGGCATTCTAAATCATCTCAAATGTCTTATCCTAAGCATAGGTTACCTGGTCTTCTTTATGATGCTTACATGACTGTCTATTCACCTTTACTTAATGAAGAAAAATAGGCCGTGCCATTGAATGTTTATATTCTCTGAGGTCCACTTGGTGGACTGTTCTATCTACTGGAATAACTCTTCTAAAAATATTTTTGGTTTTTCTATAGTCATTCCCTCTTTCCTTGCTACATTTTATCTCTTCCTGGTAATCTGAGCTCTTAGGTCTATCTTCTCACTTTCTGTTGGTGCCTTCAGCTCCTTTTTTGGCTAGTCGTTGAGTTTTTTCTCAGGTCTACACTCTTTTTTGAGAATCAACAGTTATTCTATCACCCTAAATTTTACATCTATGGGGATGTCACTAGTCGCTTGAACCACTTTGAACCTTGAACCTTGAACTCTTTTGGTTCAATGGTTCAGCGATTCAATGTTTTGTAAAGGGTCACATTCACCTAGTTTTGTTTTATGTGCTCAAGGCATCGTTAAACCAATTCTTTGAACTATTTGGTTTAACCATTTCATTGAACCTTTTTATAGAATCTTCCACTTCATCCATTCACTCAAAGCTTCTGCCTGAACTTTGAACTTTGAACCCTTCAAACTCATTAAACCCGTTGAACCTTTAAACCTTTCAAAGTTCAATGGTTTAATGGTTCATTCTAACTCTTTGAATCTATTAAAGCTTTGAACTCATTGAACCTTTGAACCTTTTGGAGGTGGGGTTTAATGGTTCAATGGTTCATTCCAATTATTTGAACCCCACCATTAAGTCTTTTGATTGAGAAAGCCTGCCTGTTGAACCTGTGATTTCCTTAGCTGAAAAGGGTTGAGTTATTTGAAAAACTTAATTGCTCAGAACATTTTTTTGATAAATAAATAGAGCATTTTGGCCTATAGGACTAAAATAGTCAGCATGTTGTCCACAAAAACAAGTGACAGATTTTGGAAATAATAACTAGCTCCAGTTGGGGAACTTTCATCGGTTGAGATTTGAAGCAATTAAAGGTAGTAGAGTCTAGACTCTAAGTGCCTTCATCTATGCCATTGGGCTACAGAGTCATGCTTACCCAAAAATAAAGGTGCCAAAAACAAATGAACAACACAAAACAAAGAAAGACTATACATATATACAATTGGACTTATTTGATACTTCAAGGATTGAAGTGCTTCAAATGCTACCCACTGTGAGGTAGTGCAAATGGTGTTCTATCTTGATATTTCAATAAGAAACTATTTTCACCATTTAATCAATGAATGGAAAATGGACCTCTCCATAAGGAATCTAATTTTCCATGCATTCCTTTTGGTTTTCTCCACTTGTCCCACAACAAGACTTGATCTCTAATCTAAAAATCATGAATCCTTGCTACTGGTCGAAGAGTTTATTTACAAAAATTTGATGTGCAGCAATACAATCGACCACCATAGTTCATTACTCATTTAATTCAATCAAGCACATAATCCTCTTGTCGATGGAACTTTCAAAAGTTGAATCTTCTACTACCTTTACCAACTTTAATGGTGGTAATTCCAAGGTGATTAGTATCTCTGCAGTTAAACCATTCAAAAGTTGAAATGGTGACATACCTATCACCCTTTTGGGTGTAATCTTGTCTACCCATAAAGTATCAAGCAATGCTTTATGCTAGGTTATCTTATTGTTATTTACGAGCTTCCTGATAATGGTCACCAGGTTCTTGTTGCTTGATTCTGCTTGACCATTTCCTTGTGGGTAATAGTCAGAAGAGTGGGAGAGGATAATCCCATAATAGTAGAAAAATTGGGTAACTTCATGAGAAGAGAAATAGGCTGCATTGTCTATTAAAATCTTGGTTGGGACTCCAAATTGTGAAATAATATTTTCTTTGAGGAAATTACATACCACTTCTGAATTAGCATGCTTGACTAGAATGGCTTCCACTTACTTGGTAAAATAGTTTATGGCTATGAGAACATAGTCATGTCTAACACTCAAGGATGGGTCTAAAATTCCAATGAAATCAATTCCCCATTGTTAAAATGGCTCTTCAATTACCATAGGCTTGAGAGGTAGTGCATCCAACTTGGGTTTTCTACCAAACTGTTGACACAGCTCGCATCTACACACCCAAGTGTATGAATATCGAATTAGAGTAGGCCAATAGTACCTATCTCAAAAAATATTATGGATAGTCACAGGTGTATAAAAATGCCCTCCATAAGCCAAATTGTGGAAAGACTCCAAAATTTTGCTCTATTGCACTTTATCCATGCAACAAAGAAACGCCCCATCAAGGCTCCTCTTGTACAAACCATTGTCCCACAGGACAAAGTTAGTAGCTTTCAACTTAACAATCATCTTTTCTTTACAATATAGGTGAGTAGGAAACTCACCATAGGTAAGGAAATGAGAAATATTGGAATACCACTCATTTGTAGTGGTGACAAAGAGAATTGTAGGCATGTCTTCAACCTTTGTTTCTTCATGCCCTACTTCTTCTGGTATGTTATCAGCAATTAATTGGCATAGACCTCTTCCTCACATAAGCTTCATAGGTTTGATAACAAGATCAAACTCTTAGATTTTAGCAATCCAATTACCCCTTTTAGTTCTAAACTCCTATTGAGTTAGAATGGACTTTACTGTTGTATCAGGAACTAGAGCAATAGTGTGTGAGTTCAGGATGTAAAAATGGAAGTGTTTTATCACCTTAACCATAGCATAAGCATGCTTCTCCATGTTTGAATATTTTAGATCAAGAGATTTGAGAGGACAGCTCATGAAAGATATGGAGGACTCCACACCTTTTTTGTTTTGCTAAACCAAAATGGTTGAAAGCATGTGTTTAGAAGCATAGTTGTATATCACGAAGGCTTTGGTGTAATCAAGACAAACCAAGATTGGGGCATGGGCAATAGCTTCCTTGATGTCTTGAAATGTTGACTTGCCTTCTTCAGTCCAGCTGAAAGTATCTTTACCCTTCATCATGTTGACAATGTGGTGAGTCTTTTCTATGAATTTAGGAATGAACCTTTGTAGAAAATTCACCTTTCCAAAGAAAGAATGGACCATAGTCTTACTGGTAGGAAGAGTAATCTCTTAGATGGATTTGAATCTTTTTGGGTTGATCTTTATGCCTTCTTAGGATACAGTGTGATCGAGAAGTTTACCTTCTATAACCCTAAAAATTGACTTCTTGGGATTAAGATAAATACCATTTTTCCAACATCACTCCAGCACTTGTTGTAGATGATTCATATGATCAGGATGATGTTTATAAAAACCACAATGAACTTCCCCATTTCATTTCTGAAGGCAAGATCCATCACTTTCTAGAAGGTGGCACTAGCATTGATCAAGCCAAAAGGCATTATGCAATATGTAAAGGTGACCCAAGGTGTAGTGAAGGCAGTCTTATGTTGGTCTGATTTACCAAATTCCACTTGATTATATCCCAAAAAACCATCTAACATTGATAACATCTCTACGCCAGTCACTATTTACAACAGCTAATCCATGATGGGTAGGGGATAGTTCTCTTTTAAAGATGACTAATTCAGATTTCTAAAATCAACACATAGGCAAATTTCTCCATTCTTCTTTCTCACAGGGACTATGTTCACAATCTAGGTGGAATGATGGATTGGGAAAATAATTTTTGCATTCAACATTTTCTATATCTCAGAAAGAATAGTGCTTGATATCCTGGGGTTGTACTACCTTTGTTTCTACTTGTGAGGCAACGACCCAATCTTGAGAGGAATTTCATGTTGAATTTATTTAGGCCTGAGATATTTTAGATCATCATAAGAGTATGCCAAAACATCAATGTAATGGTGAAGCAGGGTAATGAATTTGAGTTTTTCATCAAGAGTGCAACAATTCCCAATGTTGACCATTTTGGGATTATCTTTTGTACTCAAATTTATTTGATCAAAATCCTTGGAGGATTTTGAGTCCATTTGTGGCTTCTTGATACACCTATCATGCTTATCAAATAGCTTCTCAAGAGAAACTAATCCTTTGGGAATTTTATTCCCTTTGAGTTGAAGGAACTTTTCACTGGTTTTTAAATTTATTTCAGGAGCTGATTCCCACGGTGGAGATTCACTGCCTTCAAAATGAAGCTTCTCAAAGTTACCCATCTATTCCAAAAAATAAATGATTTGGTTGTCACCATTAAATACCTACCAATGGTTGGCATTATTTGGTACACTTGGTCGAAAGACCAGCTCAATAGTGTACTTGTGCTCTTTAAAATCTTGGTGAGGAACCATGAAAGTTACAGAGATGGCTAGGGAATCTACTCGATTGTTGAATTCTCTAGGCATGATAGAAATACTAAAAGCATCAAAACTTTCAAGATAGTCCCACACTAAATTGAGATAATGTCACAATCTTTCATTCTTGGTTTGATACAGATTTCTCACCTGACAAACCACCAGCTCAACATCTCCCCAGGCATGAAGAAGTTTGATGCCTTTAGCTTGAGTAGCCTTTAATTCAAGTAGTAAAGATTTTTACTCAGTGGTGTTGTTGGTATTGTTGAATTTCAACTTGTATGAGTAGGTAAAAATATCTCTAGAGATATGAAAACAACTTCAGCTCCAAAACTAGTAGAAGAATTGCTGCCATCAAATTCAAGAATCTAGACATCATTAGAATCTAATCTTCTATCATATTTTTCTTCATTAGAGAGGGAAGATCCTTTTTCATCTATACTATGCCCTACCAATTCTTCTGATGTCTTGTTTGAATTTTTTGTATTTTCACTTAGTAAACTTTCGTCTGCTGAAATAGAAACATCTTCAGTAGATAGAACTGTTCTGACAGTGATATCTATAGGGTTTTGAAATATTGAGAAACTTGTGCTTTTAAGATTTATATTAGGTCATGTACCTAGGTTTAAATGACTCCACTAGCTCAAAGTGACATCCATAGCATAAATAATCATCAAGAGGAGAGAGTGCATGATCCTATTTCCTTCTTCATACCCTTGGTCCGTACACAGGCTAGGAGAGGCCATCTACAGTAGGTTTATATGACAGTGGTGTAGAGAGTTAGTTTTGGACTTAATTTGAAATTTTAAGGATAATATGAGGATTTTTTACCCAAAATAACTTTATGGTATGTCAAAACACCTCAATAAAACTTCAAATGACCTATAACACCTACAGGCAGGCAATAAATGCATGAAGATAGTCTCCAAAGTACTCAAGCAGTAAGGTTAAAGTGGTTTCCCTTGTATTAAAAGGTACTATGTGGGTGAAATTTTTCAAATAAAAATGAGTAGTGACCTTAATTAACTCATTATAAACCTGATACACCATTTATAAGGCCTAATCTTTCCAAGGACATACCTATAAGGGTGATACAGGGTCTTAGTCCAGTCAAGGTAGGGGTGTCCTCCTTGAGGACCTACGCATGAACTAATGATAATTTAAAGGATTCCATAGTGAAACCAAGGAAAATTTGGGTATTATGAGCTATTATTCATGTAAATTAGGTCCACAAGCATAAACAAAGTCTCAAATGACCCCACATGATAACCTATAGGCCTGTATGGATTGAGACAGGTAGTGACCTAAAAATAGGTCTTAATCATGTCAAATGAGATGAGATTGAAGGATTATGGCTTGTAAAATTTGAATGGTAATATAAAATACCCAAAAAATTATTTTAAATACTTTTTAATGCTAGTTTTTTGGTTATCAACCTCTAAAAATAGTCAAAGTAACTCTGTCTTACTCAAAGCATGAGACCTAGTCTAGGTTTCCAAGGGGATAAGAAGGGGTTAGAGGGGGAAATAGATATTAAATGGTTTGAATACATAATATTAGTAATAAATTTTATTTTTATGTCCTAACCAATCTAAATTCAATACATTAAACCTCTTAATACAACCTATACCCTGCCTAGCTTCACAGTTTGCTTTCTTCATAAAGTTTGCCTGGGGAATTTGAAGAGTTGGAGGGTCAAATGGAGGAGTTATAAGCTAAAATTTTGTAAATATTACCATTAGTATTATAATAATTTAATAAAACCATAAATTTTCCAAAAATAATAGTGAAAACCCTCTATGTTTTGTCTCAAATCTGGGGAAGCTTTAGCATGCATGAAGATGATAATTTTGAAGAAAATGGTAAAAGTGATGATCAAAGGGAAATAAAAGATCAAGTGATGATTTTATAATCTGTAGGGGACCTAAAAAGACATAAAAAAAACCTTAATATGATCCTTGGAATAAAATAGGGTACCCTACACAAGGAGGTTTGTAGTCACCATGGCAAGGAAAGGTAAGCAAAGGGCTTAGTAAGGAGGGTCATTTTTAATTTGGAACTTAGTTAAGATTCATAAGTGATTTGATCATTATTATGGGATTATTTTATAATTTTTAAATCATTATAATAGGAAAATAAAACTACTATATTCTCAATTTTGGCCAAGGGTGCAGACAAGCCTATTGATAAGGTCTAGGCTTAGTCGCCA
The DNA here is from genome assembly GCA_037957365.1 of Torreya grandis. NCBI lineage: Eukaryota > Viridiplantae > Streptophyta > Pinopsida > Cupressales > Taxaceae > Torreya > Torreya grandis. The sequence goes on along the minus strand of JARHVA010000762.1, from coordinate 261,487 downwards.
AACAAGGGTAAGTTTTCATCTTTAGCTCTTGATGAGATATTAAAGTAATGGGAACATGTTTTTGGGTTGATTATACAATTTTATGAACCATTTTTTTATAGGATAATCACAATGAAGGCCATTCTTGGCTTGGAAACATTCAAAATCCTCACAGAATGCATAAAAGAACTCGAATGCCAAGTTGGAAAGTTCATAACTTCCATGACCATTTGGATCAGACCATGAGATGTTTAGGGAAGTTTAAGGTCCCTGAGGATCCCTTAGTGTAATTTTTATGGAATTCTAATGTGTCATCTTCATGCAAAAATGTTAAGAGGGATAATCACTCTAACACCCTCTCAAACCCTATTTTATGACCCGATGGTAGATATCAAACTGAAATTACCTCCATATGGATGAATTTGACCATGAGTATAAAATATAAGTTGTTTCCAACTCTATGAGGGTCAAATAAATGGGATTATATTGTACATAATTTATATAGGTGGAGCATAAGTCAAGTTTTATTGACATTTTCTTATGTTTTATAGGTCTTGAAGATGATCAATAGATGCCAATCACTTTGGGAGGTAGTTTGGACTTAAACCAAATCCTCATGTAATTTTGACCTTTTAGATACTCAAAAGTGCCTCTGTTAGGTCTCTAAATTTAGCCTATCTAAACTATAATCTAGAATGAAATAATGAAGAGTATGGTAACTCAAGTTTGGTGGCTTTTTATGATTTTTCTAATGAAGCCAAGCATATGGGGTGTCCTAACACGTGATAAAAGACCCTTGGTATGGATCAGTTAGGGAAAATACAAATATTCTAGTTCCAAGTGTCAAAATAATCCTATTAGAGAGTGATCATGGTTGCAAAGTGAGGATGATCTTGTGTAAGTGAATATCATGATGAAGAAAACACCCAATACAGGTGGAATCATCTTTGTAACTCCCTCTTCTACTCACACATGAGACATTTTTCCACCACTTGCTTTGGAGTGCTCAAGAAAGCCCATGATGAAGGTAGTTTCCAAAAGGAAGAATGATTGAGATGATTGTTATGTCACACTTGAAAGAGGAGGCTAATTTGGGATGTGATCAAGTGAAATTTAGTTTCATGACTCTTCTTACACCTCATCCACATGTATTTCAATTGATTTCCACCTTTGACACTTGTCATTGTGCCTCTTTAACTTCTCCTTTCTCTCTCATCTTCCAAGCTCTATAAGTATGAGCCATTTTTTCTATTGTAAATGAGACCACAGATAGTATGGCAAAGCCCTACTGGTATGACATTTCATTTTATCTTTGAACATTGAATACAAGTCTACTTTTGGTTTTTGAACATATTTGTCTAAGTGTGTGAGTGATGAATATTAGAGCTAAGTGATAGTATCATCCTTACTCCCTTTATCCTTCATGTTTAAGCAAGAGTTATGATTTTAGTAGGTCATGTGAAGTCTATTGATTGTACTAGGCTCTTTTTCAAGAAAAAAATTGTCTCTATGGTGTGCAATCTACCCCTAGACTAGTTATTTTGTTGAGTATTCCATGTATTCTACCTTCACATTGAATCAATTATGCTAGAATCCTTCAATTCCTAGAGTTGGTCTTGGAAATCTTTGTTGCTAGCCCTTATAATCTAGATATTGATCTCTCCTTCAATTCCCCACAACTTGAGAGATGATTCAATGTTGCATCAAATTGCAAGAGCTTAAATAGAGTGTCCTAGGGTGCATAATTTAATGCCAATAGTTTTAACATGTCTAATGGGATAGCTAGTCCTAATTGCTTCCATGTCAAGGTGAATGTTAGTCTTGACATATTTAAGGTTGCAAAAGTGTTTCTAATCCAACATTTTGTGACTCTAAAAGGTGAGAATCTCTTATTTTAGATCAATTTATTCACAATGTACTTCATGGTCCTCACTAGACCATCTTCTAGACTAACATTCAATCAAGTCCCTCTATTCAAAACTCCTCTTAAGGAACAAGATCCTTAATAAGAAGGTTTTGAAGAAGAATAGGAAGTTGAGGAGATAGGAGATCAAGAGGAGGAAGAAGAGATGGCTAGGATACATCCTTTCCTAGCCTTTAATACTCAAAATCTAATTAATCTTCTTGTATATGACCCTATTCATCCTAATGCTACCAAAAGTCTCCCTAGCTTCAATTGATAAGGTCCTATTACCCCATCTGATCACATTAGGGACATCTCAAACTTTTGAAAATTCCACAATATCACCCAAGTTAACATAGCTATTAGACTATTTTCCATGTCTCTGAAGGGTAAAGCACTTGATTGGTATAGGACATTGGGAGGTGGTTACATCACTAGTTGGGATGGATTTGGAGAGTTGTTGGTGAACAGGTTTGAGAATAAAAGTGACCATACTTCACTAATCCATCAATTGAATGTGATAAAGAGGATTCCTAATGAATCCATGGGAGATTTAAATGAAAGGTTTTAAAAGACATGGTATATATTTCCACCTATCATTAGTCCTCCTCCAAGCTTTGTATTCCCTACCTATCTCAAGTCTATTGGCACTAATGTGGAAATAATGCTGCAGGCAATGGGAAGATTCACTCTACCTAATGCATATGAGATAGTTATTGAAGCTGAGATTAGTTTGATACAAGATGGGAAGTTACCCACAAGAGTCTCTATGCCTTTGTTTGAAACTCTAGGTGTGGCATCAGCTCCCAATACCAATGTCAAGCCTAAAACCACTCCCAAAAAGGTGGATAATGTTATAGACAAAGATGAGATGATTAGGTCACTACAAGCCCAGCTCAAATAAGCTCAATTTCATGTAAGTACTCCACCCAATCCCTAATACTATCCTCCATAGACTTATAGACCTCCACCCTAATACAATTATTGAGGAGGACCAAGTCAACAAGGTTTCAATAGGTATCCCAATGCCTATAATCCCAATTATATTTCATCCAAAAAGGTTGTTCCAGTCCATACTAACATGGTCCAAGGAGAAGACCATTTGGATCATTGGGGATAATCTCAAGGTCAGTTTATGTATGATGGTGGAGGAGGTTGTCAAGGCTTAGTGGCACAAGAAATAACTACTCCTTGTCTCACATCAGAAGAAGCTTATCTCATACAAAGGGATACTCATGGAGAAGGTAGAAGCCAAAGTACTATTTTTATGAACTTTCAAAAGGAGGATAAATATGTATTGAACCAAAATACATTAGTTGTATCCAACATAAAACATAAAAATAGAGATTTGGGATATGTTCTAGAAGCACATATGACTCCAAGTAATGCCTCTCCAAGGCCACCAAGTTTGAATCCTAGTGTGACACCCCTTACTAATAACACTCCTCATCAAAGTCAAAATGTAAACAAGGTTGACAAAGAACTTAATTGGAATGATGAATTACCATGCTTCATGGAAGATGAGGATGATCAACTTGAAACACAAGATGAAAAAGAGGTGCTCATTAGCCAACATGATGCTCCACAAGAAGTTGGTAAGAATGTTGATAAACTTGAAGCCCTTTATATTGACTATGAAGGTTTGGAATTTTGGGATGACCTTGAAAAGTTTTTCTTAAGCTTGGATGATGCATCTCCACTTCATGAAGAGCTTGAGAAAATTTATGAAGAATATGTTGCAGCTAAACCTATTGGAGTCTATGGAGCACCTCAATAAGAAGAGAAAGGTAAGCATGGCTCATCTTAAGAAATTCAAATGCATAAGATATATGAAGAACTCATAGTAAAAGGAGAGGTAGTAAGTTTTGAAGAACCTCCCTCATGCACTCAGCTACCAAAGTTTGATGGAGACCTTATCTTCCAAAATGAACATAGCCTTGATGATGAAAAGCCACTTGAAGTAGAGGTTGAGGTTGAGTGTGAAGATCAAAATGAGTCTAGAATATATGAGATATCACTTGAACCAAGGGATATAGTTTCCTTTCAAACCATTAAAGAGGAGTATGTCTCCATTGAATACATGTTCTTGGTTGAGGAACTAGGTGAAACCAATGCAAGCACCATAGCAGGTGAACAAGGCTTTAAACATACAAGAACAAGTCCTAAGTGGTAGCTTGCACATTCTCCTAGTTCACCTAAATAAGATGGTATGAATAACTTTCCTTTTTATCTAAGAGGATCATTTCCTTCTACTTAGTTTGTATACATTAGAGTGGTTTGTTTTAGTTGCCTTGTGTTTCCTAAGTGCTTCATTACACAAGTGTGTTTCCTACCTTTTGTTTGGTGTGTGTCTTTTTTGTTATGTATGTGGGTCAACCATATTGTTTCCCTTGAGTAAAAGTTTTGTTCAAGTCAATTTTAGTGCCCATATGTGTGACTCCATGCCCAATGGAAGGATTAGGCAACTAGTCTTAGGCATAGCTGGAATGCCACCCCTAGGAATCACCAAGAATATTGATCAAATTTAACCCCAAGTAAAATTTGGATCAACCCATACTATTTTAAACTTTTTAGGAAAGTTTCATGTCCTATGGGGTTTCCTATTTTCCCACATATCTGACTTGCCCTTCCCCTGGTCCCTGTTGAAATCCATCATCCTTGTACTAACCTAGTCAATAAAAGTCAACATTGGTCAACCATTGATCCTTATTCAAAGGATCAAATTATTTTTTAATAGTCCTAAAATGGTCTTTGATAGGTTTTAATGTGTTTAAAAGTCATAAATTGGCCACTTTTTAGGTCTCATGTGCAAAAAGGGTCATTTGGCCACCTTTTTAGCTCAATTAAATGACTTTTGAGGACTTTAAAGTTAAAATATTTGTCACCAATGTGGATTAGAACGTGTATAAGGTCAAATTATGTTATTATCATGTCAATAATTAGTATAAAGTTAGTTTCATCATTTAAATGGTAGTTTTCCCTAAAAAATAGGTTATTTCTAACACTTGTATGAACTTCTCAAGTTCCCTTACAACTAAAAGCATGTTAGTGTGACTCTTCACCTCCCCACAGGTCATCTCCACATATTTATTGCATAAATTTCATAAAAAAAATCATCTAAAACTCATTTCTCTTCTTTTTCCATTGGCAAGCTAAGGAAGGGCAAGTTTAAGCACTCACTATGGGTCGTATAGGTGGAGTCAATAAGAATGATTATACAGGTTGATATTACTCTAATTTAAATTCATATCAATATTAATAACTCTCAGATTCATGGGTCCTCCTTCATGAACAATCACTTACACTCTAAACATTTTTTTATGAACTTGCATTCAAGAGTGGTATGATTATGCATATGTTTCTTTTTTTTAGGAATACATAGAGATGTGTGAGTTTTATGAAGTGTTTTCAAGTGGTAATAGGCCCTCTCCAATTTTATTTTCATCATCAAACACTTCTCTCTTAATTCCATTAAAGGAGATTTCAAAATTGTGCTTGTTTTCCAAGTTCGTAGCCATGGATGGGTAACCTAAGTTTTTAAAACATGGAAAAGGATCCATGGTGATGTTACTAATATTAGACTCATGTTTGAAATTTATTTTCATTTAATTCAATTTTGAGATATCAGTCATACTCCTTCAAATCCAAATTTCCAATTTTCTTTGTTCACTACCTTGTTAGCAGAGTGTGCTCACAGTCAGCTTCTACATGAACTCAAAGAGGTTTATACGGAGGTGTGATTCATGGAGTACATGGTGGAATTTATTTTTGAGTCATAAAATTCCCTAATATACATGTATTTCATTTAATGAAGACTTAATATGCTACACAAGTGAAATTTTTCACTTTAAAAGATGAGTAGATCATATTGGGTTATGAGTCCCTAAAGCACTAAAATAGAGATTCTAGAGCATTTTTGGGATAGAATATGTCATGAATTAAGGTTCTTCTAATGTCCTTGATTGTTTTAAATTATATCCATATCCACATATAAATATTATTCCAATTTTTAGGGCCAAAATTTAAGAGGAGGATGGAGTTTGAGCACCTTGAAAATGGCCAAAAATTATTGAATTGTGACAATGATATCTACAAGGTTTTGAAATATTGAGAAAAATTTTCTTTAAATACTGATATTATGTAATGTACCTAGGTTTAAGTGACTCCAATATCTCAAAGTGACATCCCTATCATAGACAATCATCAAGAGGAGAGAGTGCATGATCATATTTCCTTCTTCATACCCTCTATCTCTGTGCAGGCCTAGGAGAGGCCATCTACATTAGGGTTATATGAAAGTGGTGTGGAGAGTTAGTTTTGGCCTTACTTGGAAATTTTAAGGATAATATGAGGATATTTAACCCCAATGACCTTTATGGGAGGTAAAAACACCCCAATCAAACTTTAAATGACCTATAACACTTATAGGCAGGCCCTAAATGCATGAATATAATCTATAAGGTACCTAAATATTTAGGTCAAAGTGGTTTCCATTATAATATAAGGGAATATGTGAGTTAAATTATATAATAAAAATGATGGGTGACCTCAATTAACTCATTGGAAACATAATACACCATCTACAAGGCCTAATCTTGATAAGGACACACCTACAGGTGCAGAATAGGGTCTCAGTCTAGTCAAGGTAAGGGTGTCCTCCTTAAGGACCTAAGCATGAGTTAATGCTAGTTTGAAGGATTCCATATTGAAACCAACGAAAATTTGTTTATTATGACCTATGATTCATGTAAATCAGGTCCACAAGCATAAACCAAGTCTCAAATGACCCCACATGACAACCTACAAGCTTGTACAAACTGAGACAGGTAATGACCTAAAAATAGGTCTTTCTCATGTCAAATGAGATGGTTTTGATGGATTATGGATTTTAAAAGGTTAATTTTAATCTTAAATACCCCAAAAATTATTTAAAACATTTTATAATCCTATTTTTGTGGTGAGAAACCTCTAAATATACTCAGAGTAACTATATCTTAGTCAAAGCATGAGACCTAGTCTAGGTTTCCAAGGGGATAAGAAGAGGTTAGAGTAAAAATAGATATTAAATGGTTTGCATAAATAATTTTAAGAATAAATTTTATTTTTATGTCCTAACCAATCTCAATTCAATCCATTAAACCTCCTAATACAACTTATACCCTACCTACCTTCATAATTTGCCTTCTTCATAAAGTATACCTTGGGAATTTGAAGATTTGGAGGGTAAAATGGAGGATTTAGAAGATAAAATTTGGTAAATATTACCCCTATGATTCCAATAAGGTAATAAAATCTTAAATTTTCCAAAAATAATAGTGAAAATCCTCTCTATTTTGTCTCAAATCTAGGACAATTTTAGCATGCATGAAGACAATTTTGAGGAAAATGGTAAAATTGATTATCAGAGGGAAATAAAATATCAAGTGATGATTGGATAAGATTTAGGGGAAATAAAAATACCTAAAAAACCTTTTTATTATCCTTGTAATCAAACAAGGTACCTTACACAAGGAGGTTTGCAGTCACCATGGCAAGAAATGCTAAGCAAAGGGCTTGGTAAGGAGGGTCATTTTCAATTTGGAACTTAGTTAAGATTCATAATAAATTTGATCATGATTATGGGATTATTTTATAATTTTTAAATCATTATAATATGAAAATAAATCTACTGGAGCCTCAATTTTATCCAAGGGTGCAAATAGACCTATTGACAAGGTCAAGGCCTAGTCGCTAAATAGGGGTAAGTTTTCATATTTAGCTCTTGATGAGATATTAAATTAATGGTAAAATGTTTATGGGGTGATTATAAAATTTTATTAACCATTTTTTTATATGATAATCACAATTAAGGCCATTCTTGACTTGGAAATGTTCAAAACCCTCACAAAATGCACAAAAGAGCTCAAATGCCAAGTTGGAATGTTCATAACTTCCATAACCATTTTCATGGGACCATGAGATGTTTAGAGAAGTTGGAAAAGGTCCATAAGGATACCTTAGTGTATTCTTTATGGAATTATAGTGTTCCATCCTCATTAATAAATGCTAAGATGGATAATCACTCCAAAACCCTCTCAAAGCCTATTTTGTGACCTGATGGTAGAAATTAAATTGAAAGTGCTTCCAGATGGATGAATTTGACCATAAGTATAAAATATAATTTATTTAAAACTACATGAGGGTTAAATATATTGGATTATATTTTATATAATCCATACATGTGGAGCATAAAGTAGGTTTTCTTGACATTTTATTGTGTTTTGCAGGTCCTAAAGATGATCAATGGTTGTCAATCACTTTAGGAGGTATTTTGGGACTTAAAAAAACTCCTTATACAATTTTAAGACCTTATAAATACACACAAGTTCCTCTTCTAGGTCTCTAACTTTAGCCTATCTAAACTAGCATCTAGAATGACATAGTGGAGAGTATGGTAACTCAAGTTTGGTGGCTTTTTATGATGTTTCTGATGAATCCAAGCATATGATGTGTCCTAACATGTGAAACAAGACCCATGGTATGGATCAGTTAGGGAAGATATAAATAAAGTGTCAAAATAAGCTTATTGGAGAGTGATCATGGTTACAAAGTAAGGATGAGCTTGTGTAAGATAATTTCATGATGAAGAAAACTCCAAATGTAGTTGAAATCAAATTTTTAACTCCATATTTTCCTCACACATGAGATGTTTGTCCACCACTTGCTTTGGAGTGCTCAATAAATCCCATGATGAAGGTAGTTTCCAAAAGGAAGAATGATTGAGAGGATTGTTATGCCATACTTGGAAGAGGAGGCTAATTTAGGATGTGATCAAGTGAAATTCAATTTCATGACTCTTATTACACTGCATCCACATGTATTTCAACTAAATTTCACCTTTGACACTAGTCCTTGTTCCTCTTCAACTTCTCTTTTCTCTCTCATCTTTCAATTTCTATAAGTATGAGCCATTTTGGCTAATGTAAAGGAGACCACAGCTAGTATGGCAAAGCCCTACTGGTATGACATTACATTTTGTCTTTGAAAATTGAATACAAGTCTAATTTTGGCTTGTGAACATATTTCTCTAAGTGTTTGAGTGATGAATAGTGGAACTAAGTGATAGTATCATCCTTACTCCCTGTATCCTTCATGTTTAAGTAAGAGTTCTAATTTTAGGAGGTCATGTGAAGTGTATTTATTATACTATGCTCTTCTTCAAGAAAATGATTATGTCTATGGTGTGCAATCTACCCCTAGACTAGTTATCTTTTTTATTATTTCATGTATTCCACCTTCACATTGAATCAATTATGTTATAATCCTTCAATGCTTAGAGTTGGTCTTGGAAAGATTTATTACTTAATACGAATGTGATATTCATGTGAAAATGTGTCTTGGTGTATCACCTCTTTAGTATAGTTTCCTTTTCATGCAAAATTCTAACTCTTTCCCATATACAATAATTATATTAGGTGATAGACATTCAAATAAGAATCTAGGGAGCTAGCCCTTATAATCTAGAGATTCATCTCTCTTCAAGTCCCCACAACTTGAGAGATGATTCAATGTTGCATCAAATTGTAGGAGCTTAAATAGAGTGTCCTAGGGTGCACAATTAGATGCCAACATTAACAAATACAAGAGGCCCTAATGGAGTGATGAAGTTGATATAATGTAGATCAATGAAGGAAAAATTTAAGAATATAATCAAGGGACCTCAAATTCCTTTGATAAAGGAAACCCCAAATATCATCTCTCTAATAATCATAGTCAAAAGCCTATAATTGAAACACCTATAGGATTGACTATTGATAGAAGGAAAATTGAGGATAGAAGCCCATTTTAAGGAGCCTTGAAGGGTATGAGGTGAAAATTGGTTTACACTCCATAGTAGAGATGAATTTTTTTTATAAATGGAGAGGAAATTGAAATGAAGAGGATAGCCACCTCCTTGCACATAGTCAAAAAAGTAGGACTGCCACCTATACGTAGGGTCATTAGGCAAAGTAAAAAAGATATGATAAAACATACAAGGTTTAAGGTATAGGAGGGATAACAAAGTTTTTTGAAGGATATCAATGCCTTCATCTAGTTATTTGATATTTTAAATCAAGAAAGAGAGCCTAATGGCCTAATTAGGCCTAAAATAGATATATACAAGCATGCTCCTAGAGATGGAAGAGATTTGTATTTTTAGAGGCTATTTAGGATCTAAAAACATTAAATGGGGAACTAGGGAAGACATTAATAAGTTTTCTAGGAGGATGAGAGTCTCAAATTGAGGAAATAGGTAATGAATCAATCCATTAGGGCTACATAATCCTAGTTATTCATATATCCTAGGCCTAATTATAGATAGAGCTTAAGAAATAGGATTGAAGGAAGGTCCAAATAAAAAGGTTTATTTAGACTCTAAAATCATATTAGGTGAATATTATAACCTCATAAATAATATAAAGGAGAGAATAGACTATTTAGGTCCCTAACATAATTGGCCAAGCACTTCGCATGAATAGTGATGAGCACTCAACATAGACCTACAAGACAAGGGTGTAGAGATGGTGGTCTAGATAGATGAAGGCAACCAAAAATGTTTAAAATGTATGATAAAAGGGATATATGGTGATACTAAGTTTTCCAATTCATCTGAAGGTGACTCAAAGTCTTGGAACATAGTCTAAGCCTATAAGGTCTAAAACCACTATTAGGCCTCAAAACCCCACCTCTATCTTAGTGGTAGACTCCAACCCTCATGGTAGGCTAGAGTTCATAAAGAGATGTGTGATGAAATTTTATGATCTAAGGAGATTTTTTCAGATAGAGGAAGGAAAATAATAGTTAATATTAGTTTTAACACCTATATTGAGATCCCCTACCCTAAGCTACCATGTCAAACTACTAACTTAATTACTCATATCATACATGGAAATAGGATTTAGAAATAATTATCTTAGTGGGAGTTGGGGACACTTATTTCCATCATTATCTATGGATTAAATAGAGGGATTTAGGATCCCAACTCTATGAACAATCATTAACACTGCAACATGCATGGAATGCCTAGTATAAAGCTCAAAGTCCACCAAGCTTCACTTGCATCTCACCGTACAAGTTGTATGGGACCAATATCTCTTCAATATTTTTGAGTCCATATATATGCATTGAAATGGTCTATAAAATACTATAATCTCATGATTCACTCTAAGGAGGTCCCATCCATGGAACTTTTATGTACAAATAGTTGTATAAACCCCACATCAAATTCTATTTTTGCAAGGTTTTATGGTTTTTTCAAGGTATATAAATTGATGGAGAGTTGAAAATCATGGAAGAGGGTGGTATGAGGCATGTTTCACCCTTTAAAATCATAAACTACTCACAATTATTCTTGAATAAGCTTTTGTAGTTATACACCAAATGGCTAGTCTACAAGTGTTAATGAATGGAGTCCTAGTCACCTAAATAGAGTAGAGTTGTAGGTGTATATTATGTTATAGGTATAATCACTAAGATGGGAGGTGAATTAGTAAGCCTATATAATTTAACTTCAATTCCAAACCTTTCAAATTCTTATTCAATTACCACAAGCATTCATGAAGCATACACATCATTCATAGCAATGAACAAGAGAGACAATGCAAGATCAAGCACATAACACATGACATATGTTGGAAACCCTCTTAGGGGATAAAACCCACTATAAATTTTAATTTTAATACTACCCTATAATAAAAAAATCAATTTAGACTAGCTATAAATGATTAAGGAACTACCATCCCTTATTTAATGAGACTACGATCTCACAAGGTGCTACCACACCTATATAGTTGCATTGTAACAGTAACTAGACCTTTAAAAAGTTTCACCTTGCAAGGAGGATATAACCCCCTATATTTTTAGCTACCACAACAACACTTATGAACACATACACCTATGAACTAATGTCTTCAACACCTGATGATGGACCTCTGATATCATTCTTCACCTTCACTCATACTCAATCTGTAAGAGCACTATTCTACCAATATAATTATGGCCTACATGTCATACAAATAGTCCTCAATATATTATACTCTTCAAATAATCCATTGGTCAGCCACCCTTTCCTTTGATTCACAACACTATGTTCTCAAATGTAAATTCCACACCCAAGTCACTCTTCCAATACAAAAACCATCATATTTGGTTTCACTATATATAGAGCAATCATGATATCCACATCTTGGTCAGCCAATAGGCATTCCTTAACCCTTAATTCATATATCATATGAAGATGCATCTCAATACAAGATTCATAGGTCATCCATAGCATCTATGGGTCACTTTGAAGTAGCTACAAATTTTATTTAGGCCCTTGTAGCTCTTATAGGTCTCATGGAGACCTATTCACCCATTTATAACATGATTTATCAAAATAAGAATATAAAACCACTTAAAAATGCATTGATCCATTTTACATGACCTCTTTGACTTCCTCAAATGATCATAGTCACCAAAACACTCTTCTACTAAAGCATAATTTTCTCAAACAACATTTTGTGCACACAGTCACCATGAATGAATACATAGTTGACTTCTAAACCTTTATTCATACTACATATGATTGGTCAGACCTTCATAATTCACATATATTATCCTCATGGAGTCTACAACATTATCCAATAGCTGATTCATCATGAGACATCATAATACCATCATAAACATCTTAATTACACTTCTCAGGTTACTTGTAGAACATGCACAAACACATAGTCAAATTTTGAGCTCAATATATTTTACTATATGTAAATTCATATCTTTAAATCATATTTATTAGATGAACCATGGAGTCCTCTTCAACCTTGATTTTTATATCACCTTTGAATTCATCCTAGATCAAAATTTATGGACAAAATACAGAGCACTAGTTTTTCCCTTTGCAAAATTTATATATTCAAATGCAAATGGTCATAGTTAAACCTACGAAACTATAATATCATCTTGTTTCCTCATTTATTATATCAATCACACACCATTAATCTTATTTTAAAGAACTCAACCTTAATAATGTTAAATTGTGAATAGGTTGACCACTATGACTCCACTCATACCATTGATCTCAATCGCATGATTAAATATGAGTTGTTATATCCTTATCCTTTACCTTTTCTCAGCATTAAATAATGTACACTACTTACCATATTGTTCAACATGCACCATTATATCTTCATTTGGTCATGATCTTTAACTCTATTAACTAATGAATACTTTGACCCATTTGACTTACTATATACCATAGATCTAGGTGTAATAAATCTTGTGAACCATTAGATCTACATCTAGTCCTAATCTTTAATATTTTTCAAAAATAACCATGGGGACCACTGCTTATCTACCTATAATGTCAACTTTGCACCTCTATATCTTTTGATTCGTTCAAATGCATGTTCTAAAATTTGGACCATATGATCTCCTCACATAAGAGAATCCAACCATGTGTCAATATGATCCTAGAATCCTCACACATGTGAGATAAAAAAACATTAAAATACCTCCTTAGATTTATCTATTTATAGAGCCAACTATTTCAAAAACTATTTGGAAAGACCAACTTTGCACATGCATAAATTTTGTCCTGCTTTAGTGCTTGACTTGAAATTTTGCACATATTAACTAGGAAAAAAGATGAAAAATTCATATGATCAACTTATATTGAAACTTCCAAATGTGTGAGATATTCCATCACCAAAATACTTACTCAGTTCTTTCTTCCCTTACACAAATTTGTCTATGTATTGAAAAATACTATCAAACTACTTGGGAGCCCAAATTTGCACTTGCATATATTTTATCAAGATTCATGATTAGACTTGAGACCTTACACATAGAAACTAGGGACTAATGTTATGATAACCATATGACTAAATCCCCTTAACTCATCCACATGTGGTACTTATGACATCATCAAGCAACCTAAGCAGATTTTCTACCATTGGATCTAAAATGTCTAGATGAGAACAATGATGAACTGGTTGAATTCCACTCATGCACACAAGCACTAAAACCATTCTTGACTTTTGATAGGACCCCTTGCACATGCTCAAATCATCATACTCATCCTTGAACATTTCTAACTAGGCCAAAATTGAAGATCAATCAAGTATACTTTAATCATACTAGGATAAGCACATTACACACTTTGTCATTGTCACTTAGACTATCAAGGCACTTCATCTACTCATTTTTAAACATCCATGACATCATTGACAACTCTCTAATAATCTCCCCCTTTGCTATTGATGTTAGCATACATCATACAACTCACCTTCCTTCTCTCTCTTTAAGGATTCTCATAATAATAAGTTTCTCCCTCTTTGACATAATGACAAAGTGGGCATAATTTGATCTTGAGGACTTAAAAATACCACCAATAGGAGAGAACCATCTTATAAAGATGATACAAACTCCCCCTTACCTTGAGCTTACCTCTTCTTACCTTGACAACTTCCTCTTGCTCTATGCCAAAACTTCACTTCAATCAAGCACTATAACTAATGAATAAAGAACACACAAAAATACCAAAATATAATTAAAAATATCAAGAAACATCTAAGAGGGACTCCCCCTAATATTTTTGAGAATTTTCACCTCTTGAGCATCTTCAAATCTCCACACATTATGAAAAACCACCATATAGGCTTACTAGCCTTCTATCTCAAGCTACTATAAGGACCACTAATATAAATTCATGCCACTCACCAAATATGAAACATGCACTAAACCAACTTTAGAAATATCCTTTAAACACGCATACCTTTTTCTTCTAGAGAAACTAAATAAAAATGCACTCATCTTCTCAATAGGTATGTCTAGTCTTCTTGTATTCCTACCTAGAACTTGAAGAGCCCACAAATTTCAATATACACACATTCAAGACCTAAAGCATCATATCTAGAGAAATCTCATATTCCCCCTCAATCAAACCAATTTTCATCACCTATTTCATCTTTTGTAACATACTTCATAAACTAGCTAGCGAATTAGACCTCCATCATGACAAAAACTTGAATAACTTGAAATCCACAAAACTTAAGATCTATAATAATATTTATTTGAAAAATAATTTGGCATATTCAACCTAATAATAATCCTTATCCTTCAAATCATAAGGCAAACCATTTTTCTATCATAGCTCAAAACCCTAAAATCTCAAAATAAACAGAGTCAACAAACCTCCTTCTGGTCAATGTCCACCTTTGAAACTTCTTGTAAACCTGGAGATAACCATCATATACTTCTAGACCAAGAATTTAGATTCCATACCTTTGGGAACCCATACATCTTATAACCCATTTTAGGACTTGCATACTCTTAAGCACAAACTAAGAAACCTGAGAGTGAACAAAAATCTCTAATTTGACTTTAACAAACCTTTAGACTATAAAACCACTTGGAGTAAGCTTTAATAAGGTCAACAAACATTTTTTAGCATTAAAATCTTCTTAAAATTATAACAAACTCATTAGACCACCTAGAAACATTCAATCTGACCCTATAAATTGACCATATATAGCTATCAACATCATGACATCACCATAGCATATCTTCCACCAGGACATACCTACTCTAATTAAAAACACTCATATCTAGCCTTCTAGGACCATTTAAAAAACATCATAGCAACACTTTCTTCTCTTATTTACATTAGTCTCTTAAGAAGCATAGATAGAGACATTTTTTATACCATAATGCTCTAAAATAAAGTGAAGCTAGGAGTGGCCCACATCTCCTTAGTAACCACTAAAATCTTCTTATAGCTATAAGATTTCTTACTGTTGGTCTTCTTCTTAGTTTGAATAATGAAAATTGGTCCCTTTTCTAAAATTAGATTGACAATACATGGAGATAACAAAGATTTGTGACATACATTTTCATTTATAGAATTTTCTTTGCAGTTTGGAACCTCATCACTAGTCACTAATAATTGATGTTCTTTTAATGAAACTTGCTCAGCAATAGTATGATGTTCATTTTGATTCATACTTACCTCGTAACTAGCCTCAACTAGTACTTTGGTTTTTTCCTTGATATTGGTCTCTCCATTCACAACATGAGTAGACAAAGATAGCCTTTAACACTCTTAAAATTTTGAAGCATTCTATACCATAGCAAATATATTACTTGGACCTACAGTCTCATCATGACTCATACTTACCCACCTTTGGCTTCCATGAGTTGACTTGCCTTCTTCTTTGCACTCTAGGAGCTTGATTGAAATCATTTTGATTTTAATGACCTTTGCTTACAAAATGTATCAATTTGACCAATCTTCTCATAGTTGTAGCAAACAATACTCCTTGATGAAAACACAGTTTGTCTTACCTTGTTTGGATAGAAACTTGTAAAGTGTCCTATGTCATGACAAATAAAATAACCTCCTCTTTTTAAAGATAACTCACCTTGTCTAATCTTATGTGGAAAATGATTTACAAAGTGTCTCACATCAAGATAGTTGAATCACTTGACTTTGTTCACACCTTTTCACTAATGATCCCCATCATAGTTCCATGCAAACTCATTTCTAACATGTCTCTTGCATTCTCTATCTTTATGCCCAAATTGATTACATGTGTAATAGTAGCCATTAAAACTTGAATACCTCAAGGAATTTAGATGTCTGATCTAATTTGTCTTCATTCTACTAGCACTTTCACTCCTTATCTCATGATTTTCCTTCAAAGTATGGTTGTCCTTGTTCACATTAGTCTTAATCTTGTCTTGAGTTACATTCTTTTGTTCTTATTCATATCCAAGATTATTTATATCACCATCATGATTTTGAACACTCAAAATATTATCTAGATCACTTGAGATATTTTCAAACCTCATAAATGACTTTACCTTACTAGATGTCTTCTCTAACTCAGATTTCAATGATTCATTTTCAATTGCATACCTTAAACATTCATCTTCTTTAGATTTTAGGCTTGTAGACAAAATTTCCAATTGACAACTGATACATTTCAAAATATCTTCATGTTCTTTAGTGTCTTCATTCATTCTTGCCTCAAACACACTGAATTGATCCTCATAGTCTTTGAGTTTATATTTCATCTTCTTATTGATCTTCTGCATAATATTTAGTTCTTTAAAAGCATTTGTCAAAGCAGGCTCATAGTCCATCTCATCTTCATCATCATCTAAATCACTACAAGTAGACTCCTTTTAATGTGATCAACTACCTTCCTTAGCCATGAATAGGGCTTTATCTTCAATAAAACCATCATCTTGATGATCACAATCTGAATCATTGTCTTCACTCTCATCTGATGAGTTGTAGTCTTTATTGGAATAGATAATTTTATTGTTCTTGAAAAACTTCTTGTTGTCAAATTTTTTGAAACCTTTCTTACTCTTATCAGATATGTATGTCTTCTTGTCTTCATCTTGGTCTTCATCATCATGCTTATGAGGGAACTTTATAGCAAAATGTCCTATCTCTTCATAATTGAAGAATTTAAAGGGTATTTTACCCTTATACTTGTTTGAACCTATTTTCAATTTCCTTGTAAGCAAATCAATCAGTTCATCCTCATCAATATCATAAATGTCATCCTCCTTGAGTTTCTTACCTTGGAACTTATACTTAGGCTTAATCTTTATCTTTAATGTTGTTTCCTTCTTCAATTGTATATCATCATTCTTCCTCATCTCATAAGCAGTAAGGATGCCATGAAATTCATCCAAATTTAGCTGAGTAAGATCATGAATTTCTTATATAGTAAATACTTTAGGATTAAACTTGAGAAAGGGGGACCTTAATACCTTTTAAACTATAATAACCTATTCAAGGTTCTCCTTAAGACCTCTGATGATGTTCATAATCTCATCACATCTCTGTATAAAATATGCCATAAAATCTTCTTCCTTCATCTTGAGACTTTCAAGTTGCCTTCTATGAGTATGCAACTTAACAAGCTTGACCTTTGAATCTCCTTCATAAATGATCTAAATTTTGTCCCATATCTCTTTATTAGATTTATAATGGATTACCTTGGTGAACTCAATATTTTTAAGACCAAAAGTAATGGCATCCATTTCCTTAGAATTATTTTTAAATAATTTCTTATTTGTAACACTAGATAGAGGTGTAGTAGGAACAACATGCCCATCCATAATATATTATCACACATCAAACCCTAGGGAAATGATGTAGGTCTTCATACTTTCACTCCAAAAAGCATAATTAGATCAATTTAACATCAGTGTTTGTTTAGTAGATAAACTTCCTTGATGACTACCCAGAATATAACTTAGATCACCTTAAAGTTGTCAAGCATTTACCAAAGGACCTAATCTGATACCAATTATTAGAGGTAAAACCACTGAGGAGGGGTGAATCAGTGATCCTAGATAATTTAACTTCAATTCCAAACCTTTCAAATGCTTAGTCAATTACCACCAGCATTCATGAAGCATACACATCATTCATAGTAATGAATAATAGAGATAATGCAAGATCAAGCACATAACACATGACATATGTGGGAAACCCTATTAGGGGAGAAACCCCACTAGAATATACAATTGGAATATTATACTATAATAACAAGATCTAATTTAGACCAATTAAACTAATCAAGGATATACCATCCCTTATTTAGTGAGATTACAATCCCACAAGGTGTTATCACACCTATCTAGCTGAGTTACAATAACAACTAGACCTTTAGCAAGTTTCACCTTGCAAGGAGGATACAACCCCCTAGATGTTGAGATGCCACAATAACACCTATGAACTGATGTCTTCAACACCTGATGATGGACCTCTGATTATCACTCTTCACCTTTGCTCATACTCAATCTTAAAGAACACTATTCTACCAATAGAATTATGACCTATAGGTCATACAAATAGTCCTTAATCTATTCTAATCTTCAACTCATCCACTGGGTAGCCACCCTTTCCTTTGATTCACAATATTATGCTCTTAAATTCAAATTCTAAACCCAATTCACTCTTCTAATACATAAACCATCATATTAATTTTCATTATATAGAGATCAATCATGATTATCAACATATTAGTCATCCAACAGGCATGTCTTAACCCTTAAAGCATCTGTCATATTAATACATAGCTCAATACAATCTTCATAGGTTAGTGATAACATCTATGGATCATTTTTAAGTAGATACATCTTTTAATTAGGCCCTTGTAGCTCTTATAGATCTCATGGAAACCTATTGACCCATTTAGCACATAATCGATCAAACTAAGAACATAATACCACTTAAAAATGTATTGACCCATTCCACATGACCCCTTTGACATCCATAAATGATCATAGATGCCAAAACACTCTTTTTCTAAAGTATAATTTAGTCAAATAACATTCTATGCACACAGTCACCATGAATGAATACACAGTTGACTTCTAAACCTTTATTCATATTGCATACAATTTTTCAAACCTTAATAATGTACATAGATGATCCTCATGAGTCTATAACATGATCCAATATTTAATTCATCATGATACATCAAAATACCATCATGGACAACTTAATTACCCTTCTTAGGTTACTTGTATAACATACACAAACACATAGTCAACTTTGGAGCTTAATATATTTTATTGTAATTATATTCAAATCTTCAAATCATGTTCATTAATGCATCATGGATTCTTCTTCAACTTTTATTTTTATATCACCTTCAAATTCATCTTGGATCAAAAGTTATGGATAAAATATAAGCACTAGTTTTTCCCTTTGCAAAATTCAAATATTCAAATGCAAATGGTCACAGTTAAACCTCAAACACTATGTTATCATCTTGTGTCCTTTCTATTTATATCAATCATGCACCATCAATATTATTTTAAGGAGATCGACCTTTAACAATGTTAAACTTTGAATAGGTTGACCACTTTGACTCTATTCGCACCATCAATCTCAATCACATGATTAAACATGAACTGTTAGATCCTTATTCTTTACCTTTACTCAGAATTAAATAATGTGCACGTCTTACCATCTCACTCAACACACACCATTATATCAAACTTGTATGATTATCTATGCACTATTGGATCTTCGTTTGGTCTTGATCTTTAACTCTATTAACAAATGAACACTTTGACCCATTTAACTTAATATGCACCATAGATCTAGGTGTATGAACTCTCATGAACCTTTAGATCTCCATATATTCCTAATCTTTAATATTGTGTGAAAATTAATAATTATGATGACCATTTATTACTTACTTGTACGATCAACTTTATAACTCCATATCTTTTGTTGTGCTCAAGTGCATGTTTTGAAATTTAGAACATATGATCTTCTCACATAGGAGAACCAATCCATGTGTTAATGTTCTCCTAGAACCCTCATATGTGTGATATATAATGATATTAAAATACCTCCTTAGATTTTTTTTATAGATCAAACTATATCAACAACTTTCTAGAAAGACCAACTTTACACATGCATAGTTTTTATCGTGCTTCAGCACTTGACCTAAAATTTTATGCATATCAACTAGGCAAAGAGATGAAAAAACCCATATGATCAACTTATAGTAAAACATCCATACATGTGAAATATTTCATCACCAATATACTTACTCAATTGTTTCTTTCCTTATGCAAATTTGGCTAAGTATGGGAAAACACTGTCAAACTACCTGGGATCCCAAATTTGCACTTGTATATCTTTTATCGCACTTCATTACTAGACTTGAGAATTTGTGCATAGAAAATAGAAACTAATTTTATCATAGCCATATGACTAAATCCCCCTAACTCATCCACTAATGGAAATTATGATGTCAATAAACTACCTACTTAGTTTTTTTGCCATTGAACCCAAAATGTCTAGATGAGAACAATGATGAACCAAGTGAATTATACTCATCCACACAAGCACTCAAACCATTATTAACTTTTTATAGGACCCATTGCACATGATAAAATCACCATAATTATCCCTAAACATATCTAACCAAACCAAAACTGAAGATCAATCAAGCATACTTAAAGCATACTAGGATAAGCACATTACACACTTTGTCATTATCACTTAGACTATTAAGGCACTTCATCCACTTACCTAGACACCTCCATGAAATCATTGACAAATATCCAACATATTTATTTTAAGTCACATATCATAGTATAGTATATTATTTTAGACCTAAAATATGATAGATAGTGAGGAAGTTTATTGGTCTTTCCACAAGATCAAAATGTAGAGGAAACATGAAAACCACCTTGAGGAGTCATAGGAGTCTATAAATAATTTTGGGGATGGAGAAAATAGGTCAAATAGAGACAAAAATAATTAAATAATCCTTAATCTTTTGAGAGACAAGCCCTCATGTAGGCACCTATAGGCCTATTTGGGCAGACTAAGCAAATGAGGTGTTGACCATTTAGATGGTGTGTGAGAGATGTTGAGGGATCAAGGAAAATCATAAAGGTCATGAAGAGTATGGGATATAGAGAGATTATATTCCATCAATTATCAACACATCAACCTTTCCCAAGTGTTATCACTCTGGAGTGAACCTTGCTTGAAACAATGTAAAATATAGCCTCACTCCAACTAATATAATTGGATATTCTCAGAGTGTGGGTGACTCTTCATTGAGAAGAACCTCCAGAGAAGGTTGATTCCCTTAAGATTTATCTATTAAATATGATTACTATGATTTTTAGATGAAAAGGAGAAGGAAAAAACAAAGTGAAATTATATTTAAGGGGTGATACACTTGAATTGTTTATATCCTCTGAAATCTATTGAAACTAATGTACTCATATAAACTAATAAAATTACTATTTTTCCCTTAAGCACAAATATTTCAGATGAAGGATTGAAAGGATTTTTTATTAAAAAAAAAATACCTCATTAAATGAAATGTATAAGGTTAGATAGAAAGAAATAGGTGAGTAAGGGACCTGCCAAAAGGAGATATAATCTCACTTATATGTTGATACACAATCAAATACACTCTATTCTCTATCAAAATTCATATGCAAAACAAAATCTTCTTTATTGATGTATGGTCCATATTATAATTTCTTATTCAGCTCCTAGAATAATGAAAAAATGGATTTAAATATCCAATAAATATGTCTCTAAAAATAATCCAATCCCTAAGTGGCATTTAAAGTGGATAAGGGGTGGTCTTGGTTGACTCAACTCAAGACAACTCCTTTTACAGAATTTTAAACAACTCAAAAAATCATTTAAACTCCAAAAAAATTACATGAAAAGCTTCAAACTTTGGTGTATAAGGGATGGTGGACCATTTTAAATTTTAAAAAACTCTCTCATTCATGATGTTACACCAAAATCCCAAAGGAAGTCCACTTAAAGTGCTTGGAAGCTTAATTAGAACAAGAGAACATTCCCCTTTGCATGGAGATCAAGGAAGATGTATAACAAGCTTTGAAAAGTCAACTCAACTTAACTCCATCTTGAATTAATGATGTTATGCCAATACTTAGGTGGATAACACAATCTTGAAGAGTTTAAATTGATTTAAAGCTTTTAATAAACAAGATCATCAAGAATAGATGTGGCACTTGACAATTAGTCAATTGAAGCTTTGACTAGTTAACTCCAACTAATCTCCTTTGCATGAAAAGGGAATTTTAATGCTAGATATGTGCATTAATACCCCGTGTAACAGCATATATTAATTGTGTAAACTCATTTGGAACTCTTTTTTAGCTTATTCCAATGCTAAACTTCAACTTAAGCAATTGACCAATTAGGCCAACTAGGCCAAATAGACCAAAAGGATACTTGTGCACTTAGACACCATGAAACCTAAAATAAGAAGCCATAAAACCTGAAAAACCCATGAATTAAACTTATAACAAATTTCTTCATCATCAAATATGTGATTTTCATACAAAAATCTTCATCGTTTAATCAACAAAGTTAACTAGGCCAATTTTGCTCAAATTTCCACCAGACTAGCCATTTTTATTGATCTGGTAAAGACACTTAAAAAATGATTTATGATGAAATAAATATTTTAATATGAATAAAAATTCCTAATATTTTATCTCCATTTATTATATTCCATCGAATTGCCCTGTACTTCATTTTACACACTTTTTCCCATTAAAAACATGATTTTTGACCTCATACATATATATCCAAGCATAAAATTTACATTTATGGAATCCTATCTAAGTTTAAATTATGTTTTAAAAAAATTTAGGTTGATCCATGGTGATTTGATATAAATAAAATCTATTTTTATGAAGACTTTTTTTTTAGAGGTTTAAGAGGGTTTTAAAGTTGAATCTTCAAACTAATGATTCATGAAGTACAAACATCCAAAACCCAAAAATTTTCAATTTATGTGTATAATATTTACCCCTATAATATCCTTGAAAATATTGGGCTCCCATGTGAAATATATGAAAAGTTATCATGTAAATGAAATTTATCTATGGGGAATTGACTGCATTTTGGGCTGCCTACACTCTTAGCAATTGTTCATAATAAAAATATCCTAAAATGATCTAAATCATTAATTAATTATAATTAAATAGGGTTCCTCAAAACATACTAATATATTTTGACTAAAATCCACATGTGGTGAACAAAATGAGCATCTGAATAGGTGGCTTGGAAGGGTGCCTAGAACTATAAAAAGTGAAAAAATTCACCGTGATGAAAATAATTCATTTTAGGATTAAAATTTCATTATGGTACATTTAAAATTCTATCAAAACACTCTAAAAGTCATTTTAACTTAAAAATTCAAAAAATGCCTTTTTGGCACATGTGCCTGTTTGCTTGAAAAAGCCTATATGAGCATGATTTGCATAAAATTTTGAGTTTTTACACTCTAAAATGGTCAGATTATGATGTAAAAACATCATCCCATTATTTTCAATCCTTTACTTGGACTTATAATCTTCCATATCACTCCAAAACAAAGCATACTCCAATGGTGACCTCAAACGAATAGGTTGAGGTCTGAGACAAAACAGAAAATATGTCCACTTTTCCAATGGCCATGAAACTTGGTCATATTATTATAAAACTCATTATTACCCTATGTACAAAATTTTAGGTCTTATCTCCACTTCTAGCTCCCAAAATTTTCAATTTTCCCTCAATTTTGACCTCTATGCATGGATTGTCTACATTTTTGACTAATTTTTGATGATTTGGAGGTTATTTCAAGATTTTTTAGAGGTTATAAGGTCCATAACATATTTAATTAGTTCAATATTTCTTTCAATAATTTTTAAAACTCTTCTACCCCTATTTTAAGCATATATAGACCTCTAACAATTTAATTAGGCCTCAAAATTGATATATTCCATACAATGGGCATGTAGGGTTTGAAATATATAACTTATTCAAAGGTATATTATTAAATATTTACAAATTAATTAATACTTGGCTATTAATATCATTCATGATTAAGAGAGTTGTATAGTCTAATATGCTTCTATCCACCCTTGTCAATATGAAGGTAGCTTGCCCTTAAAGTGGTTGTATGGTCTCATTGAGATTCATGAGTCATTCAATTATATACGTAATCTATTCTTTGAGATAATTTCCTAGCCCAACTACTCATTCAACTATGTATCTTATGTTTGAATGCAGTCTCTTACTAGCTTTCATGGGTTTTAGGACTCTTCAACATCCCTACCAACATATATGTTGTCTTCTTAAACTATTGTAGGTGGTATCTATATGTGATCCAGACTATATCCATGGAGAGTATGATACCTTCATGCTCTCTTAATGATTATCACATTATCCATTTCACATACTAACTTGGGACAAGCAATCCTGCACTAGGTCACTGTGTTTTACTCATTGAGGTTCATGTGTCATTCAAGTATATACGTAATCTATTCTTTGAGTTACTTGCCTATGCCAACTACTCATTCAACTATGTATCTTATGTTTGAACGCAGTCTCTTACTAGATTTCAAGGGTTTTAGGACTCTTCAACATCCCTGCTAACATATATGTTGTCTTCTCAAACTATTGTAGGTGGTATCTATATGTGATCCTGACTATATCCATACTTAGTATGATACCTTCATGCTCTCTTAATTATTATCACATTATCTATTTGACATACTAACTTGGGATAAGCAATCCTACAATAGGTCACTATGTTTTCCTCATTGATGGTTGTAGGTCATCATTATGACCTTCAAACCCTCATTGAACCTTAAAATGCATTGGTCCTTTGATAATTTTCATGAAAATGAAAAACCTAATGCCAATTACTACATATGATGCTTGATCCCACTCTTTAAACTTTGAAAAATTCTTGTAGACTATCAAAATATCAATTTGCTCAAAGGAATGTCACAAACTAATTCTTGAAGTATTTGACTATATTTTGATGATGGTACAAACTAGGGATTTGGTATAGGCCTTGAATTATTTTAAAATCTTGTGGCATGATTCTGAAGGCCCTTTTCCTACATATGCCATCTCATTTCTACCAAATTTTTACCTTAAGCTTTAAATAATGAGAAAATTTAAGATCTTGTATGTGAACCTAGCTGATTGTAGATATCCTTTGGCAGGTTGTAGGTGAGTATTCGAATCTCTCAACTACATCAATACCTTACTTCTTAGACCTACCTTAAAGTTATAATTATCCATGTGATAAACCATCCTTAACAAGAAAACCTCAAAAATCAAGCACTAAAAGACTCTTAATGTGGCAACCAATACTTAACTTTGTTTCATAGTTGTATGGACCAAATAAGATTTAAGGTGATTGGAGGGTTTGAAAACATGAAAAGAGGGTTTGTGACTATTAATTTTTACATAATATTACCAATGCTTCATTAAACCTTATTCAAGCATAAAATTCTCTTCTTATGCTCATGGTTACCACCTATAACAATAGGCTTATTAGGTCTAGCTATAAGTGGTCTCCATGATGGTTGTAGATAGTCATTTCCATCTATAAAGCCTTTCTTGAACTTGATTACTCTCCTTTTATATTCTCTTCATGAAATGACAAATCCTAATGTCACTTGTGCCCTAACATCAGATAAAACTTCCTTTGTAATAATCCCTCATCACTACCAAAGGGTCTTCACACAGTCACACATAGGCATGTAGGTCCTTTAAAGGTTTTTAGGTGGCATTGGATTAGGCCTGCTATAGGGTATTGATTCCTTAGGTTTTTTTAATGCAAATTTTGAGAAAAACTGATTAGTCCTTTTGATCACCCCATGAATCACTCCTTGTTAGGGATTGTAATAGCACCCATTGGTCCAAAACCAATTGATCCTTGAGCTTGATTGTACGAAAGGATGGTTGTAGGTCATCACTTCCCTCATAAAACCTTCTTTAGCCTGAAAGCATCCTTTATTTTACCTCTTATGGATTGATCCTCTTTGAACATACTTAAACCTTCAAGAAGGTATTCCCTCATCTTGATTATATAAGAGTAACCCTCATTATCAAAACTTGACTATGCTTAAAAATTGAGAGTAAGCCTATAGGAGCCTAGTAGGGCTATAAGTGAGCTTTATAAAAATATGACTCTAAGCATATTAAGATACATACCTTTCATAAGTGAAACTCTTTAGGTCTACTTTTCAATGACCAATCATGGTCAGGATCTTGCCAAAACCCTTTTAAAACACTTTTTTTAAGACAATCTCAAAGGTCCCTTAAATCATGACTGTGCATACATGGCCTGTGTATGGAATTGTCTAAAATTAGCCTTAAGAAAGGCTCAAAAACATGTTTGACCTTGAAAACCTCAATTGTTGCAATAAATAAGGTCATTACCTATAGACCATAAGAAATGTCTTTGCCATTTTTAGATTCATATCTTTCATTAGGTTTTATTGACTGTATATGGATTAGTTGTAGGCTTCCATGATTGTTCTTGATGTTCTACAGACCTATAAACTCTCTTCTCATGCTTTGATGGTGATTGTTGATCAACCTTTGACTCCTTAAATATGGAAATTGGAATGGAAGTGGGGATGAGGGTGGAGGGATTAAGGAAGGTGTAAATGTGAGGGAAACATGAAAGGAGGGTGAAAATTAAGTGAAACACAATGAAAAGGTAGATTATGATAGTGATATGGGGTGAGTGAGGTGAAGCTGGGAAAGGAGGATAAAGGATCATGACAAAGCCATGAATTATGGAACATATGAAAACTTTAAACCTATATCCTATCAACACATGAAATTTGAGACCATTAGAGGAGGGATAGAGAACAAAATTTAACCCTGGTTTTCTCAAAAAACCTTAAAATTTGAAAAAATTCCTTAAAATATGCTAAACTATGTCTCTTTGGACACCTCTAAAGCATGTAGATAGGATTTATTATCCATGACACTTGAATAATATATTTTAATTATTCTTTTAAACCATTAAAACTTGATAAAAACATTTTAATTTGAGGCTACCTCCTTCTCTTTAGACTGTACAATTCTCTTTGCAAGCTTGCCAACACTGCAAATTGACTGGCTGACTTTGAGACCTTTTATTGACCTTGAAATATATGAACACATTTATAATTCCATTTAGAGATATATAAAGTTCTCACTATTATTGGACAAGTTGAATTTCCCTTAAACTCTACCCAGGTGATGAGAAATTAAAGAAAATTGGTTGCCTTTCTAGTTGTTAGGCAGTAGAATTTGACCTAACTTCAAATAGATGGTTCATGAGCATGGATAATCCAATTGATAAACCACTTAGACCATAACAAATAAATTTTATTCTAATTTATTCAACCCAAAATTTAGATCTTTACCCTCCTCTAGCAGACTATACCATTAGAAAACCTATAAGCAAGTCTCTCTGTACCAACAAGCAAGAAACTAAAAGAAGACTAGTTGTGTGCCTATATGGCCATGAATCCTCATTAAACTCATATTAAATCTTTGATATGGTCTAAAATTGACTTCCCCTACCCTGGATATATGAATTCTATATAATTGCTTATAAAATAGGTGAATTCAAGCTCTTTTGCCCTTTTAAAAGAGAACTAAGGCTTCTCACCACTTAAAACTGAAGATTTGAGAATTAATTCATGTAAATCATGTAAAATTACATCTTTTTACCCTTTTCATGCTTTAATATTACCAAACTGGCATGTGGGAGGGGTTTTGGGGCTTTTTAACACATGAGATGACCTTTTCATGACTTGGAACTTTGGGCTTAGGCTATTTTCACCCTTTTTAAAATGAATAAAGATCTTTTGAGATAATTTAAAATATTTTTTATCATTTTATATGATTTTTACCCTATTTTTTGACATTTTGATCAAAATTTTCATTTTTTAGACCATAATTGACTAGTTTGACCAACTGCAAAGGGGTAAGGATTGGATTTCTAAAAGTTTCAAATATTAGGGGTAGTAATTTTGCCTTGATAGGTCAAATTACTAAAAATTTTGATGACTTTAAGGGGTTAACCATCTTGCTGTTCAAAATAACTCAGAACTCTGGCAAGGATAGACCAAGACAAACATTGAAACTGGAAAAGCTTATAGACTAAGACATAATAGGAGAAACTGACACAAACAAAAAAAGTTGTGCATGTATGAACTTAGAGGAAATTAAAACAACATGGAAAGGAAAAAAACTACAAAAAGCATGTGTGAAAAATTACTTAGAGGAATGAAACTATGACTATGTATAAGGAGTGACTCTCCTAATAGGAGTATTTAAGAAACATCCCTTTCACAGGAATGGGAAGCTCTTCTCCACTCAATCTAGATAACTGAAAAGTATTATTCTTCTTACAATTAGTGATAATATAAGGTCCACTCCAAATCCTATCAAATTTGGAATGCTTACCTGGATTTTCACACTCTTCATCCCATTTGAGTACTATGTCTCCTTACTGAAATGTTTTTGATGTTCTCTTGTCAAATGTCTTCTTGACTTAATACTGATTTGACCACATGGTATGCATAGCATCATCTCTTATCTCCTCTAATTCTCTTAGTTTATTCATTTTGACCTCTATTGCATCACTTTCCAAAAGCTCTAACTAGTGTACAAGCTCCAAAGCTAGAAGCTCCAATGAAATAAGCAGGCTTGTTTCGCTTCCATAAACTAAGAGATAAGGTGAATTACCAATGGCTTCATAGGGGTGATCCTATCATCCCATAAAGTACTCTTCAACTTAGTATGCCAATATCTCTGATTATCTTCCATTGTTCTTTTGATGATCTAAATCAGGTTCTTGTTAGTAGACTCAGCTAGTCCATTACCCTGTGGATAGTAATTTTATGAAGATGTAAAATAAATACCATGTTTAAGATCCCATTCACATACATTTTCACTATTGAATTCCAAATCATTATCTTATATGATAGTAGAAGGTGCTCTAAAATGAGTGACTAGGCTCTCATAGAATTCAAGCACAGAGTTCTCATTTGCCTCTTTCAAAGGCACTGCATCTACCCACCTAGTGAAATAATCTATAGCTATCAAAAATAACTTATGACCAGCACTATATGGAGGATGAATCATTAAAATGAAGTCTAAACCCCATTGCATGAAAGGTTGCTCAACCTAAATTGGCTTTAGTATAATAGCATCCAATCTATGTTTTCCTACAAACATTGCACACTTTCTACATTTCCTAACCCATGCATGTGCATATTTGAATAAATTAGACCAAAAATAACCAGCTCTAATGATTTTTTTATATGTGTTCTTGGCTACAAAATGACCTCTAAAAGGACTATCATGAAATTTCTCAAAAAGCTTGTCAAATTGACTAGTTTCAACCCACCTTAAAAGCATACCTCCAATGTATTTTTTGAAAATCACTCCATAAATTAAAATGTATGGTATTTATTTCAGCCTGAAGTGTCTTCTTTATGATGAATTCAAACCCCTTGGACATTCTCTAGTTTGAATAAATCTAGCAATGTTATATGTCCAGCTTGCAGGAGGTGTATTTTCAGCTTCATGTTGAGTGTCCTAAATTATCAAAATTGTTTATTTTTCTTCTTTTACATATTTTTCAAGATGTTCACATAATCCTTTATCTTGAACTATGTTTTTAAACTTGAATTCAATGTCATATTCCATGCATTTAGTGAGCCATCCATCTCTCTTTTCGCTCAAGTCTTTGTTGAGAATGAAGTCCTTCACACTTGGATGAGCAACCATTAGTATAATCTTATTATTTAAAACCAAATAACTGAATTTTTTTAGACCTCTTATAATATCAAGAAAATTTTTTTATACAAAATAATATCTATCTTCATAACTCTTAAAATCTTAACTAAAGAAAGCAATGGGTTGTTCCAAACCTTCATCATTTTCCTACAGAAGCATGGCTAAAATAGTACTAGAAGTAGAGAAATCATACAAGAATAAATTCTTAAAAAAATATAGATTTATCAAATTAGGAGCTTAGTTGATTGATTCTTTGATATATTCAAAACTTCTTTTACCTTCTTTACTCCAAGTGAGCTCTTGGTGTTTCTTAAGCATTTGAGTAAGTGGCCTTACTAGTTCTGCAAAACTAGGAATGAATCTTTTGATAAATTTTATCTTACCCAAGAATATCTAAAATCCTTTCATGTGTTTAGGAAATGATAGATCAAGTATTTCCTCTATTCTCTATGGATCAATGTAAATACTAGATTTAGACACCATATGCCAAAGAATTCTCCCTATATGCACTAAAAAAATGCATTTTTTTGGACTCAATGAAACTCCAAATTGTCTACATCTATCAAAAAAATATTTAAATGTGTTATATGATCATTAAGATTATCTTAAAATACTATAATATCATCAAGATAGACTAAAACCACTTCACTCAAGAGACCATGAAAGCAACATCCATTGTCCTTTGGAAGGTAGCTCTAGCATTGGAGAGCCCAAAAGGCATCTTCTTATAAGCAAAAGTACCCCATTTGGTGGTGAAATTTATTTTATATTGATCTTGATCTTTCACCAATATATAATTGTATCTTGAGTATTCATCTAATAAAGAAAACCTCTGTGAACCTAAAACTCTCTACAATATTTGATCCATGGAAGGAAGTGGTTAATGGTCTTTCAGTGATACTCTATTCAAATCTCTAAAATCTACACATAACCTTATCTCTCCATTTTTATTTCTTATTAGAACAAGAATTATTACCCATGTTGAATGTTTTATAGGAAAAATTATACCTGATTTAATCAACTTTGTAAGTTCCTTCCTCATGAGAATCTCAACCTTGGGGTTGATAGGCCCTTGCTTTTATCTTACCAATTTTTCATCATGTTCTAGTTCAATAGTATGATGTGCCAATCTGGGATCAAAACTTTTCAAATCATGGTGTTCCCAAGAAAATACATCCATGAATTCTTGACATAATGAAATGAAATCTACTCTCTTAGAATCAATATTCACTTTACCCAGCTTGAGTTGCTTACCTTCAGCTATGCTAATTGGCTCATAATGCTCTTTCTTAGAATAAATACTCACTTTGTCCTTCCTTAGCTGATCATATTCATTGAAAATTCTCCCTAAAGTCACCAAACCTTTAGGCATCTTATTTTATTTCAATTACACAATATGATTTTCATATTGATCCTGCAATTTATCATGATTTCTTTGGCAAAACTCTACCTCATTATATAAAAAATATGCTATTTGATTATCAAAATCAAAAACTTGCCAACTTACATAATTATTTGGGATTTAAGGCTTGCATACAACCTTTATTTGGATATAATTTTTATTATCCTTAATCTGATCCAGAATGTCATACTATGCTCCTATGGCAGTAAGTCTATCAGCATTTTGATTTGCTCCTCTATGAATGGAGTGAATGTTAAATGCAAGGAAATATTCCATGAGTTCCTAAAATATATGTTTTTATGCCTTTAAAATAATATTATTTTCTACACTTAAACCTCTAACTTTCTACACTACTAACTCAGTATCAGCTTTCACCTGCTAGAGCTTAATATCCCTCGTTCTAACCCACTGAAGACCATAAATAAGAACTTCATACTCTGAAGTATTGAAAGTATAACTAAACTAAAATCTAACTGAAGAATAATACCTTGGATTTTTTGGTGAAACCAACATTACACCAGCCCCACTTCCATTATTTTTGGATTCATCAAAGAATATATTCCAAACTCCTTCTTGATCTTACATTGAGCTAGTGAGACTAGGCAATAAGTCACCTTCTTCATGCATACTCTAGACTCCAAAACTAGCATCTTCAATACTTTTATAAGTTTCATGTCCATGATTATTAGTATCCCACTCATCTAGGAGAATATTTGGTATGCCTTCAAGAGGCTTAGAAGGCTCTTGCTCAATGGTGGTCTCATCTTCTTCTAAAATACTACAATTTATATTTGATATATTTGGCATGTATGACTCAAGGTGAAATCTATAAATAGGCTCAGATCTAATAGTAAATTTTGGTTCCATATCTAGTTACAAAAACTATGTATGACCAATCTAAAGAAAGGTAACCTTTTATTTTGGCAGTGAAATCTCTAGATAAGCATAGTGTAAAATATGGAGGTACATCAACAACAACAACAACCTATAAAATGGTGAAATTTGGACAAGCAGCAAGTATGATTTTTAGATATTTCAACACACCTATAGTCTTAATAGGAGACCCATCTAATTTTAATACATGTTTCTCATGGGGTTCATACTACAATCCTAACTTATCAGCTATTGATTTGGGCATGACATAAGTACTAGCCCCACTATCAATCATACAGTTATAAACTAAGCAATCTCCAATGATAATATAAAGGTAAAATAGAGGAGGTTTAGTCACCTTAATAGGTTGAAACTCAATATATGGATTAGAATTAGTTAATATATCACTTGCTTTTTCCTTATTAGAAGGTCTATCAAGGATAGTGTGCTTTGAAAGTTCCTCTTGCAAGTACTCCTTTTGTCCTAGGATTAGCAGAGTATCCCACATTGAAATTGATACTAAAGTCTTCTTCATATGATCCACAATATTGAGTGGAGAAGTGAATTCCATTGATTGTAATTTAGGAATAGAAGGATCTCCCAAATTTTGTGTGAATTGAGGTATGTAAGGCCCTTTCACATTCTTACCTTTTGGATCTTGAGCTTACTGATTTGAATTTTTTTGAGGTAGCTCATGTGTAGTTGTCTTTTATTATTGCTGAGAAGAAGAAGGGGCTGCCCTTTAAGGACCTGAACCTTATATAATTTCCCTTTTATTGGATCTAATATGGGCTGAAATTGAATTATTAATATTAGGTAAATCTTGACTTTGATTTGCATCCAAGTGCTCAAAATAATTCTCACCTTCCTGGAAGTTGAAAAATGTAGTTTCAGTAGGTGCCTTACCAGTACCTCCTCCTTGTTTATTTGTCACTTCTAATTTATTACATGAAGGAATGTCTCTATAGGGTAGAGAGGCTTCTTTATTCTAAGAAGGTGGCTGGTTTTCAAATGAAGGAAGAACTAAACTTTATTTCATGAAATATTGATGAGAACTCTCACCAGTTGGAGCCATTACCATGTTGTTTGTTTGATCCCATTGATTGATCCATTGTCCTTCTTAAGTATACTTGGTTTGAATTGGCACAATAGATCTTGAATTGCTTATAACATTAGTATTATATTTCTTGATTGAGAATTATGCCCTTGACCTTATTGATAGGATGGTCTATTCGATTGATAATTATGATTAGTATTCTAATATGGAATATATGGTAGAGCTTGTTGCCTCTCTATTGCAACCAAATTATTAGTCTAAGCCTTATGAAGACTCTATATCTTCCCTAATCTGTTAGTTTGATCACCTTATATTTGATGAAACTTTTATAACTCTAGAATTGGAGCAATAGTTGGAGCAGGAGGATGGATCTCGAGAAAAAGAGGCATTGGTGGCCTTGGAGACAACTTGCCTAGTTTTATAAGGAAGTTTTCAACCTTGATTTCTACTTCAAAAGCTTAGGTAAAGTGTTACCTCCTATGGATTAGATCATGATAGCCACATCTGAATTGAGAACCTTTAGATAGTATAGAAAATCATAGTTGGGTATAGGCTTGATCACTACAGGAATTCTATCCTAAGTCTTCTAGAATCTATAATTAAAATCCACCATGAATTCATGATTTGATCTCTTAATTATTGTAAGTTACTCCACAAGTGAAAGATGATCACTTTTATCTTCAAAATGTTTACACAAAAGTTCTCCAAATTTATCCCAATTGGTTATTGATGTAGTAGCTAAACCTTTGTACCACTGAAGTGCCTTTCCTTTGAAAGAAGTTGCCAACAACCTCATTGCTACATTTTCCTATGTCACATGATGCACTAAACAAAGATTAGAAATATCTACAATATGTTCTATAGGAGTTGTTGTATTTTCTCTTTTGAAATAAAGAAGAGATTTAAGAGTAAAAACTAGAATATTATCCCATTGATTAAGATTTAGAGGACTACCACCATTGAATGTGAAAAAATCCTATCTTCTGGGAAGAGCCATCTGAGGTATAGGATATAAAATAATATTTGGCTGAACAATATTATCTTGAACAAGAGGATTTTGTGTAATAGTAGGGATAATAGAGGGTGTAGGATTTGGATTTGACTGAGAGGCTTTCTTCTTCTTTATTGATTGAAAAGATAGCTTAGAGAAATCTATTTCTTTCCATTTTGTATATGATCTTGTGACAAATCTTAGTGGCATGAAAAGTATGCAAATATGAAAGTAAAAATTTGGAAATGAATAATATAGATACATAGATAATAATTCAAAAGTGTGAATAAGTTGTCCCACTGGGCGTGCCATAAACTTTTATCACTTTGGAGTGAAACTTACTTGAAACTATGTAAAACATAACCTCACACTAGTTGATATAATTAGATCTTCTTAGAGTGTGGGTGACTCTATACTGGGAAGAACCTCCAGAGAGGGTTGGTGCCTTTAAGATTTATCTATTAAATTTGATTATTGTGATTTTTAGATGAAAATGGGAAGGGGAAATTGAAGGGAAATTCTATTTAAGGGGTGATACACCTGAATTGTTTATTTCCTCTAGAAGTTGTTGAAATTAATGCATGCATATAAACCAATAAATTCCTATTTTTTCCTTAAGCACAAATATTCTAGATGAAGGGTTGAAAGGATTTTGGATTACAAAATTTATTTCAGCTCTTCAAATGACCTGTAGAAGGTGAGATAGAAAGCAATAGGTGAGGAAGGGACCTACCAAAAGGAGATATAATCTCACTTATATGTTGATACACAATCAAATACACTCTATTCTCTATCTCAATTCATATGCAAAACAAAATCTTCTTTATTGATGTATGGTCTAGATTATAATTTCATCTTTAACTCCTGGAATAATGAAAATATGGTTGAAAAATCTAATATATAGGTCTTTAAAACTAATCCAATCCCTAAGTGGCATTTAAAATGGATAAGGAGTGGTCTTGGTTGACTAACCTCAAGATAACTCCTTTTACAAAATTTTAAACAACTCAAAAAATCCTTTAAACTCCACAAAATTTACATGAAAATATTTGAAGTTTGGCAAAGAAGGTATGGTGGGCCCATTTGAAAATTCAAACAACTCTCTCATGCATGATGTTACACCAAAATCCAGAAGGAAGTCCACTTAAAGTGCTTGGAAGCTTAATTGGAACAAGAGAACATTCCCCTTTACATGGAAATCAAGGAAGATGTATAACAAGCTTTGACAAGTCAACTCAACTTAACTCCATCTTTCATGAATGATGCTATGCCAATCCTTGGGTGGATAACTTAAGCTTGAATATTTTAAAGTGATTGAAAGCATTTAATAAACAATATCATCAAGAATAGATGTGGCACTTGACAATTAGTCAACTGAAGATTTGAATAGTTAACTCCAACTAATCTCCTTTGCATGAAAAGGGACTTTGAAGGTTAGATATGTGAATTAATACCCCATGGAATAGTAGATATTCAGCATGGAAACTCATTTGGAACTCTTTTTTATCTTGATCCAATGCCAAACCTCAACTTGAGCAAATGACCAATTAGGGCAATTAAGCCAAATAGACCAAAAGGATACTTGTGCACTTGGACACCATGAAACCTAAAATAATAAGCCATAAAACCCAAAAAAAGCATGAATTAAACATATAAAAACTTTATTCATTATCAAATATATTATTTTGATGCAAAAATCTTCGTCATTCAATCAATAGAGTTAATTAGGCCAATTTTGCTCAAATTTCTAGCATATTGGCCATTTTGCTTGAGCTAGTAGAGACATTTCTAGGATTATTTCTGATTAACTAAAGATTTTAAGATGAATAAAAATTCATAATATTTGATCTCCTTTGATTATATTCCATTGAATTGCCTTGTACTTCATTTTACACACTTTTTCCCATAAAAAACATGATTTGTGACCTCATCCATATAGCTCCATGCATAAAATTGACATATCTATAATCCTCCCTAAGTTTACTTGACATTTAAAAAAAAATCAATTTGATCCATGGTGATTTGATAGAAATAAAATCCATTTTTCTCAAAACTAGTTTTTAAGGGGTTTAAGAGGATTTTAAAGCTGAATCTTCAAACTAATTATTCATGAAATACAGACCTCTAAATCCTAAACCATTTCTATTTATGTGTATAAAATTTACCCCCCTAACATCCCTAAAAATTTTAGGCTCCCATACGAAAGATATGAAAAGTTACCATGTAAATTAAATTTGCCTATGGAGAATTGACTGCATTTTGGGCTACCTACACTGTTAGCAATTTTTCATAAATCACAGCCCCTCAAATTATCTCAATTTTTAATTAAATTTTAATTAAATATGGGTCCTCAAAACATACTAATATTGTTTGGTCAAAACCCACATGTGGTGAACAAAATGAGCATCTAAACAGGTGGCTTGGAAAGATGCCTACAACTGCAAAAAGTGATAAACTTCACCATGATGAAAATAATCCCTTAAAAGTTTCAAAAATCCTTAAAACATCATTATTTTACCTTTACCATGCTATCAAAACACTTTGAAATTCATTTTAACTTGAAAAGTCAAAAAATGCCTTTTTGGCCCATGTGCTTGTTTGCTTGTAAAAGCATGTATGGGCATGGTTTTCATAAAATTTGGAGTTTTAACACTCTTAAATGGTCTTATTATGATTAAAAAACATCATCCCATTATTTTAAATCCTTTACTTGGGCTTATAAGCTTCCATGGCACTCTAAAATGAAGCATGATCCAATGGTGACCTCAAATGAATAGGCTGAGGTCTAAGACAAAAAAAAATCCCCTTTTAAAATGGCCATGAAACTTGGTCATATTATTCTCCAACTCATGATGACCCTGTGTACAAATTTTAAGGTCTTAATTCTGCTTGTAGCTCCCAAAATCTTCTATTTTCACTCTATTTTGACCTTTGTGCATGGACTATCTGCATTTTTAACTGAGTTTTTGTGATTTTGAGTTTATTTCAAGATTTTTTATAGGGTTAAATGTCAATAACATATTAAATTATCTTAATATTCCTTTCATTAGTTTGTAAAACTCTTATACCCCTAGTTTAAGCATGTATAGACCTCCAATAAGGCAATTTGGCCACAAAATTGACATATTTCATACAATGGGCCTATAGGGTTTGAAATATATGACTTATTCAATTTGATCCATGTTTATTTGGTAGCAATAAAATATATTTTTCTCAAAACTAGTTTTTAAGGGGTTTAGGAGGGTTTTAAAGCTAAATCTTCAAACTAATGATTCATGAAGTACAGACCTCCAAATCTTGAACCATTTTCATTTATGTGTATAAAATTTACCCCCCTAACATCCCTAAAAATGTTGGGCTCCCATGTGAAATATATGAAAATTTACCATGTAAATGAAATTTTCCTATGGGAAATTGACTTCATTCTGGGTTGCCTACGCTTTTAGTGATTGTTCATAATGCAAAGACCCTAAACTAATATAAATTATTCATTAATTATAATTACATATGGTTACTCAAAACATAATAAGATATTTCGGCCAAACTCCACATGTGGTGAACAAAATGAGCATATAAACAGGTGGCTTAGAAGGGTACCTAAAACTGTGAATAGAAAAAAAATTCACTGTGATGAAAATAATTCCTTTCAAGCTTAAAAAATCTAGAAAACATAATTATGGTACATTTACAATTCTATCAAAACACTCTAAAAGTCATTTTAACTTGAAAATTCAAAAAATGCCTTTTTGAACCATGTGCATGTTTTCTTGAAAAAACTTATATGAGCATGATTTGCATAAAATTTAGATTTTTTACACTCTAAAATGGTCTAATTATGATGTAAAAACATCATCCCATTCTTTTAAATCCTTTCCTTGGGCTTAGAATCTTCCATAGCACTCCAAAATAAAGCATGCTCCAATGGTGGCCTCAAACAAATAGGCCGAGGTCTAAGACAAAACAAAAAATATGTCCACTTGTCCAATGGTCATTAAAATTTATCATATTATTCTCCAACTCATTATTACCCTATGTACAAAATTTGAGGTCTTAACTCCATCTGTAGCTCCAAAAATTTTCAATTTTCCATCAATTTTGACCTTTGTGCATGGATTATCTGTATTTTTTACTAATTTTTGGTGATTTTTAGGTGATTTAAAAATTCTTGAAAGGATTCAAGTTCAATAACATATTTAATTATCTCAATATTCCTTTTAGGAGTTTGGAAAACTCTTATACCCCTATTTTAAGCATGTATAGACCTCCAACAAGGCAATTAGACTCAAAATTGACATATTTCATACAATGGGCTTTTAGGGTTTGAAATATATAACTTATTCAAATAGTTATTATTAAATACTAACCAATGAATAAATACTTGGCTATTAATATCAGTTTTGATTAAGAGAGCCGTATAGTCTAATATGCTTCTATCCACCCTTGCCAATATGAAGGTAACCTGCCCTTAAAGTGGTTGTAGGTCTCATTGAGGTTCATAATTCATTCAAAGATAAATGTAATTTGTTCCTTGAGATATTTTTATATGCTAGTTACTCATTCAACTATTTATCTTATGTTTGAACTTAGTCTCTTACGAGTTTTCATGGGTTTTAGGACTCTCCAACATCCCTGCCAACATATATGTTGTCTTATTAAACTACTATAGGTGGTATCCAAATGTGATCCTGACTATATCCATGGTTAGGATGATCACTTAATTCTCTCTTAAATATTATCACATTATCCATTTTACATACTAACCTAGGACAAGAAATCCTACACTAGGTCACTATGTTTTCCTCATTGATGGTTGTAGGTCATCATTATGACCTTCAAACCGTCATTGAGCCTTAAAATGCATTGGTCCTTTGTTAATTTTCATTAAAATACAAAAACTAATGCCAATTCCTATCTATGATGCTTAATCCCACTCTTGAAACTTTTAAAAAGTCTTATAGACTGCCAAAACATCAATTTGCTCAAAAGAATGTCATAGATCAGTTCTTGAAGTATTTGACTGTATTTTGATGATGATATAGACTAGGGCTTTGGTCTAGATCTTGAAGTAGTTTAAAATCTTGTGGCATTATTGTGAAGGCCCTTTTCCTATGTATTCCATCTCATTTCTACCAAATTTTCACCTAAGATTGAAACTATAAGAAAATTTAAGACCTTGTTTGTAAACCTAGCTAACTATAGATATCCTTTGGCAGGCTATAGGTGAGCATTTGAATCTCTCAACTACATAAATACCTTGCTTCTTAGACCTACCTTGAATTTATCATTCCCCATGTGATAAACCATCCTTGACAAGAAAAACTCAAACATCAAGCACTTAAATACTCTCATTATGGCAACCAATACTTAACTTTGTTTCATAGTTCTACGGACCAAATAAGATTTAAGGTGATTGGAGGGCTTGAAAACATGAAAAGAGGGTTTGTGACTATTGATTTTTACATAATATCCCCAGTACTTCATTAAACCTTATTCAAGCATAAAAGTCTCTTATTATGCTCATGGTTCCCACTTGCAACAATAGGCTTATTAGGGCTGGTTATATGTCCCTACATTGGCTATAAGTGGTCTCCATGATGGTTGTAGATAGTCATTTCCACCTATAAAGCCTTTCTTGAACTTTATTACTCTCCTTTTAGATTCTCTTCATGAAATGAAAAATATTAATGTCACTTGTGCCCTAACATCAGATAAAACTTCCTTTGAAATAAGCCCTCATCGTGGCCAAAGGGTCCTCACATAGTCACACACAGGCTTGTAGGTCCTTTAAAGGGTTATAAGTGGCTTTGGAATAGGCCTATTATAGGGTATTGATTCCTTATGTTTTTTTAATGCAATTTTTTAGAAACATTGATTAGTCCTTTTGATCACCCCATGAATCCTTCCTCTTTAGGGATTGTATTAGCACCCATTGGTCTAAAACCAACTGCTCCTTGAGCTTGATTGTATAGAAGGATGGTTGTAGGTCATCACTTCCCTCATTAAAACCTTCTTTAGCCTAAAAGGATCCTTTCTTTTACCTCTTATGGAGTGATCCTCTTTGAAAATACTTAAACCTTCAAGATGGTATTCCCTCATCTTGATTATAGAATAGGAACCCTCATTATCAAAACTTGACTGTGCTTAAAACCTGAGAGTAAGCCTATAGGAACCTAGTAGGGTTGTAGGTGAGCTTTATAAAAATATGACTCTAAGCATCTTAAGATACATAAATTTCATAAGTGAAATTCTTTAGATCTACCTTTCAATGACCAATCATGGTCAAGATCTTGCCAAAACCCTTTTCAAAGACATTTTTGAAGACAATCTCAATGGTCCCTCAAATCATGACTGTGCATGCATGGCCTATATATGGAATTATCTGAA
The DNA here is from genome assembly GCA_037957365.1 of Torreya grandis. NCBI lineage: Eukaryota > Viridiplantae > Streptophyta > Pinopsida > Cupressales > Taxaceae > Torreya > Torreya grandis. The sequence goes on along the minus strand of JARHVA010000762.1, from coordinate 220,754 downwards.
ATTAGCCTTAAGAAAGGCTCAAAAACATGCTTGACCTTGAAAACCTCCATTGTTACAATAAATAAGGTCATTTCCTATGGACCATAAGAAATTTATTTTCCCTTTTAAGATTCATATATTTCATTAGGTTTTTATGATTGTATATAGGTTAGTTGTAGGCTTCCATGACTATTCTTGATGTTTTATAGGCCTAAAAACTCTCTTCTCATGCTTTGATGGTGATTGTTGATCAACCTTTGACTCCTTAAAGATGGAACATGGAAAGGAAGTGGGGATGAGGGTGGAGGGATGAAGGAAGGTGTAAATGTGAGGGAAACATGATAGGATGGTAAAAATAAAGTGAAAACACAATGAAAAGGTAGATTATGACAGTGATATGGGGTGAGTAAGGTAAAGGTGGGAAAGGAGGATGAAGGAGCATGACAAAGCCATGAATGATGGAACATATGCAAAATTTAAACCTCTATCCTATCACCACATGAAATTTCATACCATTAGAAGAGAGAAAGACAACAAAATTGAAACCTAGTTTTCTCAAAAAACCTTAAAATTTGCAAAAAAACTTAAAATATGTTAAACTAGGTCTCTTTGGACACCTCTAGAGCATGGAGATGGGCTTTCTTAGACATGAAACTTGAAGAATATATTATTATTATGATTTCAAACCATTAAAATTTTATAAAAACCCTAAAAATATGAACTCTTGAAAATTTGAGGCTGCCTCCTAAAAATATGAACTCTTGAAAATTTGAGGCTGCCTCATTCTCTTTGAACCATATAATTCTCTTTGCAAGCTTACAAACACTACAGATTGACTGGCTAACTTTGAGACTTTTTCTTGAATTTTAATTAGATTAATAATGCCTTCTTAATACCATGGTGAGATAGATAAAGTTCTAAATATTCTAAAATAATTTTAATTTCCCTAAAACTCTACCCAGGTGATGAGAAATTGAAGAAAATTGGTTGCCTTTCTGGTTGCTAGGTAGCAGAATTTGACTTGACTTCAACTATATGTTTCATGAGAATGGATAATCCAATTTAGAAACCACTAATACCATCAAAAATCCCTTTATTTATACATTATTCACCCCAAAATTTAGAGTTGTACCCTCCTCCACTAGACCGTACCATCAAAAAACCTAAAGGTAAGTCTCTTTGTGCCAACAAGTAAGAAACCAAAAGAAGAATATTTTTAGGCCTGTATGCAATGAAACTCTTGTGTAAGCTTGGATATGGTCTGAAACTAACTTCCCTACCCTAGATGTATATATTTCATATGGATTTTGTGTAATTGCTTGCAAAATAGGTGAAAATAGGCTCTTTTGCCCTTTTGAAAGAGAACTAAGGATTCTCATTGCTTAGAAATAAATATTTGAGAATTAAATCATGTAAAACATGAAAAATTACATATTTTTACCTTTTTTCATGCTTTAATATCACCAAATTGGCATGTGGGAGGGGTTTTGGGGCTTTTTAACACATGAGATCACCTTTTCATGACTTGGAACTTTGGACTTAGGATATTTTCACCCTTTTTAACATGAATAAATATCTTTTTAGATAATTTAAAATCTTTTTAAATCATTTTTTTATTCTTTTTACCCCATTTTTTGACATTTTGATCAAAAAAAAAATTATATCATAATTGACTAGTTTAATAACTGTAAAGGGCTAAGGATTGGATTTCTAAAAGTTTTGAATGTTAGGGGTAGTAATTTGTCCTTGACATGTCAGATTAATAACACCAAGAAGACAACTTATTCAAGGTTTCCCTTCAATGCAAACATGGTTGTGTTGACAAATCCAAGAGACTATAATGGAGTGATAAAGTTGAGGGGATGCAGAGGAATGAAGGAAACATTGAATAATATAAGCAAGGGACCTCAAATTATTTTGATAAAGGTTACCTCAACTCTCATCTCTCTCACAATCATAGTTAAGATCCTAGAATTTAAACACCTAAAAGCCTGATTATTGATAGAAGGAAAGTTGAGCATAGAAGCCCATTTTAAGGATCCTTCAAGGATATGAGGTGTAAATGGATTGACACTCCATAGTAGAGATGAGAAATTTGGATAATTGGAGAGGAAATTTCCATGAAGAGGATACCCACCTCCTTGCACATAGTCAAAAAGGTAAAACTGCCACCTACAGGCAGGGTCATTAGGCAAAGTAAAGAAGATATGAGAAAACATACAACATTTAAGGTGCAAGAGTGAGAACAAAATTTCCTAAAGGCTCTCAATGCCTTCATCTAGTGATTTTATCCTTTGAGTAAGGAAATAGATATCATAATGGCCTAATTATTCCTATTAGGCCTAAAATAGATATATACATGCATGTTCATAGATATCGAGGAAATTTGCATTTTTATATGTTGTTTAGCATCTAAAAACATCAAATAGGGAATTAAATAAGACATTAATAAGGTTTTTATGAGTATGAGATTCTAAAATTGAGGAAAGAGGCAATGAACCAAGCCATTAGTGCTACACAAACCTATTTATTCATAAACCCTAGGCCTGATTATAGATAGAGCTTAAAAAATACAATTAAAGGAAGGTCCAAATCAAAAGGTGTTATTAGACCCTAAAATCATATTATGTGAATGTTCTAACTTCATCAATATTAGAAAGGAGATTAGAGACTACTTAGGTCCCTAACACAGCTGGTCATGTATTTGGCATGAATAATGATGAGCACTCAAGTAAGACCTACAAGATAAGGGTGCAAAGATGGTGGTTTGGGTAGATGAAGGCAATTGAAAAGGTTGAAAATATATGGGAAAATGGATATATGGTGACACTAAGTTTTTCAATTCATCTACAAGTGACTCAAGGTCTTGGAACTCAATCCAAGCCTATGAGGCCTAAAACCACTAGTAGGCCTCAAAACCCCACCTCTATCTTAGTGGTAGATTCCAACCCTTATGGTAGGCTAGAGGTCATAAAGAGATGTGTGATGATGTTTTAGAATTTTAGGAGAGTGTTTTAGATAGAGGAAGGCAAAAATTAGTCAAATTTGGTCTTAACACCCCTCTCGAGCTCCCCTACCATAAGTTGCCATGTCGAACTACTAACTCAAGCACTCATATCTTACATGGAAAGAAGATTCAGACATAGTGATCTTAGGAGAAGTTGGGGACACTTATTTCACTCATTATATATGTAGGAAATAGTGGGATTTATGATCCCAACTTTATGATTAATCACTAACACTGTAACCTACACATAATGCCTAGTATAGAGCTCAAAGTCCACCAACTTTCACTCACATCTCACCGTATAAATTACATGGGACCAAGGGATCTTTAAGAGTTTTTAGGGGATATATGGGATAGAGATCCATGGAAAAAGGTTTTATATTATATGCCTATATAATATGAACCATCATTAAGATGGTAGGCCACTAAAACCTTGAATAAACCCTAAGAGAGACCTAATGGAGAAGAACATGAGATATTTGAATCTAGGTGTATTGAAATGGTCCATAAAACACCTAATTCACATGATGCACTCTAAGGAGGTCCCATCCATGGAATTGGTATGTATTGATAATTATTACAAACCCCACCATAAACTCTATTTTTGCAAGGTTTTGTGGTGTTTTCAAGGTACATAGCTTGATTGAGAGTTGAAAATCAAAGAGGATGGTGGTATGAGGCATGTTTCACCCTTTCAAATCATAAACTACTCATAAATCTTCCTAGAGAAGCTTCTGTAGTTACACACCAAATGACCAATCTACAAGTGCTAATGAAAAGAGTCCTAATCACCTAAATATAGTAGATTTGTAGGTGTATATTTATTTAAAGGCATATGTCATGGTATAGTATACTATTTTAGACCTGAAACATGATCAATCACATATTATTAAGGTCTTATTCAGGCCCCATGGCCATCCAAATAGCTTATAGTCAAGTAGGCCTAGTGGCCTAATAGGCTTACTTAGTCAAAAAAGATAAAATGTTTTTGGTGTAGAGGGGCTGATAAAGGAGTCATTTCATAGTCATAACACCATGTAACTTCACCATGAAGGTGAGAAGACACACCTCTCATGGCCATTATGTAGGATGGGAGAGTTACCAAGCCTAGTCAACATGCACAAAGGGAAGGTGGGCTTTTAAATGATTCACAGAGGCTTATTTACACAACATTTTTGCCTTGTAACTATCATGAATTGACAAAGTTGGCATGCTCATCCTTTTTATGGAGTCAACCTCAACCAAAAATATACATCCAACACCTAAACGACTCTTTTATGACCTCTCACCACCTAGGTAATGCATGAAAGGAGTATGGAATTGTTGTTGATGCTTGTAATTGATGATGGAGTGAATGAGGGTGATTTATGACCTCCAAATTCCACTTCCACACCATATTTCCCTCTTTCACATTCTCATTATTCTATAAATTTAGGCTCTAAGGCCATTGTATCTATCCCTTGGTTGGGTATGATGAAACTCTACCTAAGTTTATACCTTGTCACCTCTTAAACAAATATAAGGTTTGTTTCACCTTCTTCATGTCAATCTATAGTGCATTATATTCTTGTTTTATATGCATAAGTGGTATATTTTCTCCCTTTATAGGTCCTTGCCTTACCTAAATGCTAGTAGGTTATTTTATGTAGGTCATATGATGTGTCAAAGGTTGGTGACTATACTTTAAGTGTAATTTGGTTGGAAGTTTCTCAAGATATACCTCTCATCCATCATTTCCAAGTTGTATCCATTTACCATAACCTTCATGTGAATTATTAATGTATAGAAGCATTTGGAGAGATTTTTTAGTTCATGTAATGTTGATTAGTGTTGTTATGAGGTCAAATAGAATAGATAAAACATATTGGTGCATCACCTCCAATAGTATAGGTTTCATTTTAAGTTTCCCTTCTATCCTTTTTCACCCCAACAAGTTAGTAGGTATTAATATTTGAGCTTGATTATGCACCAAGGGAGATAGCCCCATAAACTAGAGGTTTAGCCCAGCCATAGGTCACCCATAGCCTTGGGTTAATCCCATGTTACCAGTCTTATGTTGAACCTTCTAAACATGATTATCAATTCCATATACCACTCCCACCCAAGTCCACCTCTATGGTATCCTACCTATCCTCTGAATTAGACTTGGAAACATCATGATGCTCCTAGTTAGCCTAACCATGTTCCAAATCAATTCATTTCAAGCCTTAATCAAACCCTCTTAGGTAATGAAAAATACATGGTTGGGATTGATCCACAAAGGGGTTATACTCAAGAGGTCCCTAGTCACCTAATTAGGAGTATGAGAGCCTCATTGTAGTAAGTCAAGATAGAATGTGCATCTGTTATGAAGGAGAACCATTCAAGGCTAATTAGTGACATGTTAGATGCAGGTGGTCTAATTATAAACATAAAAGAGAGGTTATTGGTCCATGAGGGGTAGTAAGTCCAATATTACCAACCTCATGTGCACTCCCTACTCTACATCAATCCTCTGTTGACCAGCCCATCCTCCCTTAAAGGACCCAATCAAGTGAGTTTCAAAACTTCTCAAGTCCCTCATAAGTTCCTCAAGCCTTTCCTACTTGGAAGTCTATTCAAGAGAGTGTACAAAAAGGGAAAGAAATGTGTGTTGAGAGGACTAAATGTCATGGTTTAGATCAAACTTGTTAAGGTCATTACCTTCCTAATCAACCTAAAGAGAGCTCTGATCAGTTGAGGCTTGATTTTGAATCTCATCTAACTAGAGAAATTAAACTTACAAATAAGAATGTATCTTAATCAATGGCAGTAGCAAGTATAATACAATTTCAAGAAAAGGTGATTTCATTCATTCCACAAGTTTTAGCACATGAAATAGAAGAATCTCCTAGATACAAGGTTTCAACTTGGAAACAAGTAGTGGATTCATGAGTAAAGGATGAAACATGCCTCATACCACCCTTCATGATTTTCAACTCTCCATCAAGTTTTGTACCTTGAAAATACCACAAAACCTTGCAAAAAAAGAGTTTATAATAGGCCCTATACAAATGTATATACATACTAGTTCCATGGATGGGACCTCTTAAGAGTGAATCATGTGATTCAAGTGTTTTATGGACCATTTCAATGCATCTAGATGCAAATATCTCATGTTTTTCTCCATCGGGTCTCTCTTAGGGTTTATGCAAGGTTTTTAGTGTCCTACCATCTTAACGATGGTTTATAAATTATATGCCTCTAATCCAAAACATTTTTCCATGGATATCTATCCCATAGATACCCTCAAAACTCCTAAATATTTCTTAGTCCCATGTAAATTTTATGGTGAGATGTGAGTGGAAGTTGGTCAAATTCGAGCTCTATAATAGGCATTCTATGCAGGTTGCAATGTTAGTGATTGTTCATAGAGTTGAGATCTTAAATCCCACTATTTCATCCATAGATAATGAGTGAAATAAGTGTCCTCAACTTCCCTTAAGATCACTATGTCTGAATCTTCCTACTATGTAAGATATAATTACTTGACTTAGTAGCTTAACATGGTAGCTTAAGGTAGGGGAGCTCGAGAGGGGTGTTAAGACCAAATTTTACTATTCTTCACCTTACTCTATCTAAAACACTCTCCTCAAGTCCTAAAACATCATCACACATCTCTTTATGACCTCTGGCCTACCATGAGGGTTGGAATATACCACTAAGATAGAGGTGGGGTTTTGAGGCCTAATAGTGGTTTTAGGCCTCATAGGCTTGGATTGAATTCAAAGACCTTGAGTCACATATAGATGAATTTTCAAACTTAGTATCACCATATATCCATTTTCCCATATATTTTAAACCATTTTAATTGTCTTTATCTACCTAAACCACCATCTTTGCACCCTTTTCTTGTAGGTTTGCCTTGAGTATTCATCATTGTTCATACCAAGTGCTTGACCAGCTATGTTAGGGACCTAAGTAGTCTCTTCTCTCCTTTATAATATTTATGAGGTTAGAATATTCACGTAATATGATTTTAGGGTCTAACAACACCTTTTTTATTTGGACCTTTCATCAACCTTATTTCTTAAGCTCTATTTATAGTCAGGCCTAGGGTTTATGAATAACTAGGACTGTGTAGCCCTAATGCCTTGATTCATTTCCTCTTTCCTCAATTTGAGACTCTCATCCTCTTGGAAACCTTATTAATGTCCTCCTTACTTCCCCATATAATGTTTTTAGATCCTAAACATCCTCTAAAAATGCAAATTTCTTCCATTTCTATGAATAAACATGTATATATCTATTTTAGGCCTAATTAGGCTATTATGCTCTCTCTTTCCTTACTCAAAGGATCAAATCACTATATGAAGGCATTGAGATCCTTTAAGAAACTCTATTCTCACTCCTGCACCTTAAATCTTGTATGTTTTCTCATATCCTCTTTACTTCACCTAATGACCCTACCTATAGGTGGTAGTCCTACATTTTTTACTATGTGTAAGGAGGTGGGTATCCTCTTCATAGTAATTTCTAGGCTCAACTTTCCTTTTATCAATATTCAGGCCTAAAAGTGTTTAAATTCTAGGCTCTTGACTATGACTATGAGAGAGATAAGAGTTGGGGTTTCCTTTATCAAAGGAATTTGAGGTCCCTTGCTTATATTCTTTAATATTTCCTTCATTCCTCTGCATCCCCTCAACTTCATCACTCTATTAGAGTCTTTTGGATCTATCAACACAACCCTATTTGAATTTAAGGGAATCCTTGATTTAGTTATCTTCTTGGGAAGGGTTGATGTGTTGATCCTTGATGGACCTTGATCTCTCTATTTCCCATACTCTTCATGACCTTTATGATTCTCCTTGATCCCTCAACATCTCTCACACCTCATTCAAATGGTAAACACCTCATTTTTTTGGTCTACCCAAATAGGCTTGTAGGTGCCTAAATGAGGTCTTGTCTCTCAAAGGCTTAAGGATTAGTTAATGATGTTGGTCTATGTTTGACCTTGTCTTATCTATCCTCATACTTCTTTATAGACTCTTATGATTCCTCAAGATTGTTTTCATGTTTCTTCTTCATTTTGAACTTGTGGAAAGACCAAAAAACCTCTTCACTATCTACAACTTGGAAGGATTGAGTGGAATAACTAGATCTAAGTGTCTATGGAAGTCTTAGAATTTGGTTTGGATCTCATGATACTATTAAGGCTTAAAATATTCTTTAGATACCTTATAAAAAACTTACATGCCTTGTAAGGCATCTTTAATACACCTTTTTTGCACAAAATAATGACACATTCTTTACATGGACCTGTAACTTAGAAGATCATAAAGATATACTCTATAAAGGGATCACATGTGCAATAAAATGGTAAAAAATAAGATTGAAAGACTTTACAAACCCCTATAAAACACATAAAATCACTAATTTGTAAAACCATTTTAGGGATGCACTAAAACTATTGCAAAGTTGACCCCTACACAGATGAAGAAAGCAACTCTAAATGCTTAAATTATTAACTATTGTTCATTGAGCATAGGCCATGAATCTATATACATTTTCCAAGAATTGAAATTTCATGAGGCCCCATTCCTCTTACCAAAATATTGGCTTACCATCTCCTCTCTCCTGTATGGACTAATAAAAAACCTAAAAGCTTTTTTGGGCTGCCAAGGAGGATGATAGAAGGAAGAGGTCATTTTTTTTCCTTTTTGATTTTTAAACTCAAATATCTCCTTATTTGATGCCTGAACTATGTCCCCTCTACATATTTATGAGTTTTCCTAACCATGGTCATACTGTACATATATGTACAAGCCTGAAAGCACCTGAAACCTATAACTTTCCTACATTTTCTTAAGTTTTAGACCTTGAAATGCCATTAGAGAATGAGAGGAGATAAAATATAGGTTATACATGTTTTCAAATAAAATAGTATAGGTGGGGAAGCTTAAAGGTCACACTTCCCATGTGTGGGGCCCTTTTGATAAATGAGAGATGTGTTTGGCTTATAAAAGGAGACATTTTATGTATGAAAACACTTTGTTATGACTTAGAATGTTTATGAAACCTTTTAAGACCCCTTCTCTCAACATGACATATTATCTAAGGGGATTTTTTACTACAAATTTTATCCAATTACATGCTTGAAAGGTACATTTGATGACTTAGAGGGATAAATAAGGCTAGAAACAGGCTTGAATGAGTAAAGAGTAGAGGGCTGCCTTAGACACATTCTTAGACTTCACATTAAGACCCAAAAAAGGTTTGGAAACCCTCCCCATATTGATATCAAGGTATCTCTTTGACAAGTGGCCAAAAGAGGCATAAATACAATGAGAACTAGAAACCTTAACTTTCCCAAATTACCTAAGTTTCTACTAAGAAACCTTAACTTTATCAAATAATGTTTAGGCCATTCTATATACCTCAAAAAGTACTTTGACACTCTTCCACTCACCCAAGGACCATCATGACAACTTAGTACACCATCTAAAGACTCCAAATAGGTTATGACATGAGGATCTCTCAAGTAGTGTCTAGCCCATACCATAACACCTCAAACAATGCTAAAAGGCTCAAAATAAGACCAGAAGAGGACACCACAAGGCATGCAGACCACTATGTACAAGCTTGGAGGGGTTTTCATGAAAAGTTTTTGATTACAGGGGTTGGTGTTTAGCCTTGAAGTCTAAACTTTCAACATCTTTGGTGACTCATAGGAGGTGACTAGCCTGCTAGTCAAGAGAACCAGCCATCTCTCCATGACATCATGACCCAAACTAAGATGATCTCCTCACTTGGACCAATAATCAGACCAATACCTTAGCAACCCTCTAGAACTAAAACAACCTCACACACATAAGGACATGAAAGCAAACAACACCTAAAACCTAATAAAATAACAAGATAAGATAAAAAAAAATTAACTAAGGTAGCTACACACTAGACTTATGTTGACATACTTATTAGAAGCAAAACAACAACCTACTAGAAACAACTAACTTGAACACAACTTATTTCTCCTCTAGGGTCAAATGGGAAGCTCATTTGATTACCATGGCACCATGAGGTCATATCATCAAGTGTTTAATAGAGTCCAATTAGGCATTGCTCATTAAATGATAACTTCCACTTACATTTGGGGATGTTGGCATGCTCATAACTTCTTTGAATGGAAATTGGACCTTCTTTCTCCATTCTTAGGTGCATAAGATGTCTATATAAATCAAGAACCCAGCCATATTCATCCCATACTTGTCTACTTTTCATGAACAATCTCAATTCTACCTCACCCTTATGTTGTTCATGATCAAGCTAAATAGTTTGAGGTAGATCTTGTGGCACACTTATAGGGTTGACTTAAAAGAGAGGTGAATCTTGTTTCATAAAATCTTGAGGCCAAAATTTTTTGAAGAGACTTTTATAAATGGGATGAAGGGATAATAACCTTGTTTGAATACCTCAAACAAGTCACCTTCTAATGAGACAACCTCTTGGAATGGAATGGTTAGAGTGTTTCCTTCCTCTTGTCTGAAAATAATGCCTTCTTCATTATGAACTAGATCATCCTCAAGAAGAGAGTAACCTAAATTTATGATATCAAACAAGTTTATTGATTGATTTTCACATAGCTTCAGTTTGTTTAGTCTCTCTTGCTTCATAGGGGTATGCATTACACAACTTGAGAATGAATTGGAAACCATATCTCCTTGAACATGCTCATGGAAATATAAGCAACCTTATTATTAATAATTTGACCTGTCAAGGTCAAATTACTACCCCTATCATTAGAAACTTTCTTAAATCTTACCAATATCCCTTTCCAACAAGTTAAACCAATCAATTATGGCTTTAAATCACTAATTTTAATAATAAAATTCAAAAATGGATTATAAATGGGTCATTTTAATTTAAAAATAACATTGTCAAGTTCAAATATGCAAATAGTCCATGCACAGGGGGTCAATTTTAAAAGAAATTAAGGATTTTGAGAGCTTCAAGTGGTTTCAGGACCTCAAATTTTGTACACAGGGTCATAATGACTTGAGAAACATTTTTAAAGAGTTTCATGTCCATTTGATGAGTGGATATACTTTTTATTTTGTAATATTTCTCAGGATGTTCGTTGGAGATCAACATTAGAGTAGGCATCATTTTGGAGTGCTACAAAAGCTTCTAAGTCTAGGTAAAAGTTTTAAAAGCATGGAATGATGTTTTTAAATAATAATAAGACCTTTAAATATTGTCACAACTCCAAATTTTAAGAAAACCATGCTTATATAGGGTTTTGTAAGCAAACAGGCATATAGGCCAAAAAGAGGTTTTTTGAATTTTCAAGCAAAATGTGATTTTAGAGTGTTTTGATAGAATTTTATAGACCCCATTATGTTTTTTTATGAATTTAAAACCATTTTAAGAGTTATTTTCATTTTGATGAATTTTTCATTTTTTGTAATTCTAGACACCCTTCCAAGCCTCCTATTCAGATGCTCATATCTTTCACCACATCTGGATTTTGGAAAAACAATATTATTATGTTTTTAGGATGCTCATATAATTCATGAAAAAATTATAATATTTAAATGGATTTTCTTTATGATCAATCATTAAGAGCATAGGTAGCTCAGAATGTAGTCAAAACCCCACAGGCATATTTCTCCATGTGATAAATTTTCATATATTTTGTATGGTAACCCAATATTTTTAAATATTTTATGGGGCTAATTTTTATACACATAAATTTTAATATTTTTATATTTGGATTTATGTACTTCATGAACCATCATTTTGAAGATTCAGCTTCAAAGCCCTTTTAAACCCTCAAAAAACTAGTTTTGCAAAAATTTGATTTTATTTAAATAAAATAATATTTTATAAACCTAAAATATTTTAAAATGTAAATTAAAATCATATATGATTCCATAAATGTCAATTTTATGCATGGAATTGTACGGATGAGGGAATAAATCATGTTTTTTATGGAAAAAAGTATGTAAAATGAAGTACAGGACACTTCAATAAAATATAATCAATGTAAATAAAATAGTAATAATTTTTATTCATACTCAAATTTTAATTTTATAATAAATCATCCCATAATTATCCCAACCATCTCAATAAAAATGGCCAGTCTGCAAGAAAATGGAGCAAAATAGGCCTAGTCAACCCTGTTGACTAAATGGTGAGTGTTTTCTCATCAAAATCAAATATCTTGTGATGAGAAAAGTTTTTAAAGTTATATTTAATTATTTTTTGAAGTTTCATGTCATATTTTTTTAGTTTTAATGGATTCCAAATTCAAGAAGATAGGCTTTTAGGCCTAATAGGCTTAATTGGTCAATCAAACAAGTAAAGAATGGTGTTGAAAATATATCAAAAGAATTAATTTTGGAGTTACCATGTGCCATATATATTTTTTAAGTAGATATATAATTATAAATTCAATCCATAAGTTCTAATTCATGAAATTTAAGCTCAAGTTGAGGTAACTAGTCTTCAAGGGTCAAATCTCTTCAGTTGACTAGTTTCATGCATCTCCCATGCTTTTCATGAAAGATAAGAAAATTCAAGAAATTAAACCCACTTTTAATATGGATTTATCTTCCAATTTATGGCATGATTTTCATGTAATTTAGGTTGAAAAGATAATATGGGCCCACCACTTCTCAATTCTATGCCAAAAATGAAGAACATGCAATTTTTGAAGACTTGGAAGATTTTAAAGCCTTTATTTAATATTGTAAAAGGATTTTAGTCTTATTTTAACTCAAATAAGACTAATCCTTATCTTTTCCATTACACTTTGGATTTAGTTAAGGTTTTATACTTATATATTGGCTTTTTTAATCCATTTTTCAAAAATTCCAAAAGCAAAGAAGAAATTGTAATTGAAACCATTTTTATCAAATAAAGAAGATTTTTTGCATATGTTTTTTTTTGGATTGGAATAGAGTGTAATTTGACTATGTACCAGCATAAAAGTGACATCTAATTTCCCTTTTTACAGGTCATTTCCACACCTTCTATGAAAATCACATCCTCTACAAGTCATTAGAAGAGCTAAGATTTAAATTTGCATTGCAAAATTATTTCAGGCCTTCTTTTGAAACACTGATGTTCAGGATTGAATGCAGAGTTTGCTTTTAGATTCATATGTGTATATTACTTAGTTTCAAAAAGCTTTTATAGAATACTAATCATTTAGGTGTATCACCCCATTAGATAGAATTTTCCATTTCAGTTTCCTTCTCCTTTTTCATCCCAAAAAATCAAAATAGTTTAGTTTTAATAGATAAATCTTAAGGGAACTAGCCCTCTCTAGAGGTTATTCTTAGTACAGAGTCACCCACAATTTGAGAAGATCTAATTATATCAGCTAGATAGAGGATATTTTTTACACATCTTCAACTAGGGTGCACTCCAGAGTGATAACAATTTCTAGCATGCTCGGTGGACCTTCATTCTACACACTAACATTTGAAGGCATTCAAAAGAAGATCAATGCCACTTTCAGCTATTCAAAGCTAGTTATGAACATCAGGTATCATTTGAATATTAATTACTTTTAGTATTGGAATTATTAATTATCTCTAATGGATTATTTTATTATGGATCCATATAATCATTATTATGATCAATATAACCTGCCTTATCATGAGCCATCTTACTCATCTAGCCAACATAGTCATGGCCACGTTACAGCTACCCAATCCATACCATCACTTAAACAAACTTTGGTGAGCCTTGAAAAGTATGAAATAGAGTTTTACTCATAGAAATATTATGGGTAAGATACCCCTACTCACTAGATTCATTATGTGAGAGGGTCATTGAAGCAAATAAAAGAGAAATGGGCACCTATTAAGAGGGAAAATTAGGGTAATCTTACTGGTGAGATGATGGATGTAAGTGGTTACATTCAAAGTATTGATGACAAGATAAAAATCCTCAATGAACAATAGGTTCAATCTCACTCTCCTTATATGTCATCCATTCCTTCTCAAGAGACCATTCCAAGATTCCCTTTGAGTTTGCCAAATTCTTCATATGTTTCTCAGACATTCCCTTCTTGGAGTTCTATCCAAGAGAACTATCAAATAAAGAAAGAGATTTTTATGGCATAGCTTGCTATTGAGATCACTAACCACTTTAAAGATAATATATTCTAGGAGAATATTTATAAGTAGATCAAAGAGCTGGAGTTGAAGACAAGGAAAGAGGAGGAGAACTGGAATCAAAAGGTCAAAAAAGAGCCTTTATCTTTCCCATCTTGGAACCAAATCATGGAGTTAAGCAAGAAAGAGGAACAATCAAGCATTATTCAAGATGATGAATTCAAGTAAGAGATCATTCAGCCTTCATCCTTTCCTTCTTATAAGACTAAATCCTTTTCTTCATGGAAATCCATTCAAAAAAAAGTGTAGAGAGATGAGGTGAAGGTGATCTAAGAAGAGCAACTTCATGAAAAAAATTAGGTATCTATGGTTACTTTTGTAGATCTTTCACATCTTATTGAATACTTTTAGGGGTCTACCATGACAGTCTTGGATCAAGAACCTCTTATTTATGAGGCAAGTGAAGAATATGTAGCTAAATAGATAGAGAATGATAATAATTCTAGTGATCAAGAAGAAAAAATCATAGTTGGGACACCACTTGGCAAGGACAAAAATGATTCAGTTTTCCATGATGAACAAGAAGATGACTTCCAAGAGGATTTCAAGAGTTTGCAAAAATTGAGATAGATGAAGTAAAAACAAATATTTCTTAAAAATTAAGCCATGAAGACAACTCACATAGAGCCATTGTTGAGATGGAGAATATTCTTGATAAAGATGAGACAAATATAACAAATCAATAAATTTCATTTAACTTCATAAGGTAGAAATATGTGATCAACATGTTTCAAATGGTAAGAATACTGATGAATTTCATGTATTTTCTATTGATCATGATGAAGAATCCTTTTGGGATGACTTGGAGAGTTTTTGTGAGAAATTTGATGGTCCATCTCCACCCCAAGTGGAGATTGATGAATGTCTTGTAAAGAGTATTGTTGCAGCTATTCATTAGGAAGAAATTAAAGTCATATTATAACCATGTTTGGATGCTTATCAAGGATTTAAAGACTTTGACAAATTACCACTTCAAATGAAGTCAAATGAAGACATCAATCTAGGTATACTAGCTGAATTGCCAATATAATCATTGAATGAGAATGTGTCAAATCATGATCAACCTGTGAATGAGGTAGAGATAGCACTTTTGATGAAATAAAGGAGAATATGGGAAGAAGATGATTGGATATTGGATCCATATTTTCAATCCATGCTCCTAATAATGGAATTTGGAGGCCTAGTTACATCATCTAGAACACATAAACATATAAGTGCTCCCATTTGTAGAAGAAGGCTATCAAAAGGAAGCAATCATGTTTCAAGTTTCATGGTGCATCAAATAGCTTTCCATTTTATCTAGGAGAGACAGCAAGTTAGAGGTTAATTTTTACATAATAGACTTTTTATTGTTTCTTTCCTCTAAGTGCATGTCTACACATGTTTTTATTTTTTATTTTTTCCCTTTTTGGTTGTTGTTATTCATTCCTCCAAGTGCACACGTGCACATATTTGTTGTCATTTGTGTTAGTTGTCTTGTTTGTGTCTTTACCCATAAAATATCTTCCAATAGTTAATGTATATCCATTTTTTTCATAGCCAAATTTTCTGATTTATTTGACCATCAAGCTGGTCAACCCTCTAAAGTTTCCAAAATTGTTAGCAATTTGACCTGTTAAGGTCAAATTACTACCCCTATCATTCAAAACTTTCCTAAATCTTACCAATACCCCTTTGTAGTTGGTCAAACCAATCAATTATGGCCTAAAATCACTAATTTTGGTAAAAAATGGATTCTAAATGGGTCATTTTCATTTCAAAATAGCATTGTCAAGTTCAAATATGCAAACAGTCCATGCACAAGGGGTCAATTTTGAAGGAAATTAAGGATTCTAAGAGCTTCAGGTGGTTTTAAGACCTAAAATTTTGCACACAAGGTCAAAATAACTTGAGGAAGATTATAAAAAAATTAATGTCCATTTGATGAGTGGAGATACTTTCTATTTTTTAACAGTTCTCAGCATGTTCATTAGAGATCACCATTGGAGCAGGCATCATTTTGGAGTGATACAAAAGCTTCTAAGTCTAGGTAAAAAAATTTTAAAAATGGGATGATTTTTTTACATCATAATAATACCTTTAAATTTTTTCATAACTCCAAATTTTAATCAAACCATGCTCATATAAGATTTTGCAAGCAAATAGACATATAGACTGAAAAGGGGTTTTTTGAATTTTCAAGAAAAATGTGCTTTCAGAGTGTTTTAATAGTATGGTATATACCCCATTATGCTTTTTTAGGAATTTGGAACCATGTGAAGATTTATTTTCATTTTGGTGAATTTTTCATTTTTTATAGTTCTAGACACCCTTCCAAGCCTCCTATTCAGATGCTCATATCTTTCGCCACGTGTGGATTTTGTCTAAAAAATATTATTATTTTTTTAGGATAAATATTTACTTATAATTCATGAAAAATTTAGACTAGTTGAGGGGATATGCTTTATGAACAATTATAGAGAACATAAGCAGCTCAAAATGCAGTCAAAACCCCAAAGGCAGATTTCTCCACATGATAAATTTTCATACATTTTGCATGTGAACTCAATATTTTCATTTATTTTAGGTGGATTTTTTTAATACATATAAATTTAAATATTTTTATATTTAGAGGTTTGTACTTCATGAACCATCATTTTGAAGATTCAACTTTAAAGCCCTCCTAAACCCTAAAAAAACTAGTTTTGAAAAAAGTTGATTTTATTTACATCAAATCATCTTGGATAAACCTAAAACATTTTAAAATTTTAATTAAACTTAGAGATAATTTTATAAATTTCAATTTTATGAATGGAATTGTACGGATGAGGGAATAAATCATGTTTTTGTGAAAAAAACATGTAAAATGAAGTACAAGACACTTCAATGAAATATAATAAATGAAAATAAAAGAATAATAATTTTTAATCATCCTAAAATTTTAATTTTGTCATAAATCATCCCATAATAATCCCAACTAGCTCAATCAAAATGGCCAGTCTGTAGAAAATGGAGTAAAATAGGCCTAGTCGGCCCTGTTGACTGAATGTTGAGTGTTTTCTCATCAAAATAAAATATATTGTGATGATAAAAGTTTTTATAAGTATATTTAATTATTTTTTCATGTTTCATGGCTTCTTTTTTTAGGTTTAATGGATTCCAAGTGCAAGAAGATAGGCTTTTAGGCCTAATTGGCCTAATAGGCTTAATTGGTCATCAAATAAGTAAAGAATGGCATTGAAAATATATCAAATGAATTAATTTGGGAGTTACCACATTTCATATATTTTTTAATTGGATATGTCATTCTCAATTCAATCCACAAGTTCTAATTCATGCAATTTGAGTTGAAGTTGAGTTAGCTAGTCCTTAAGGGTCAAATCTCTTCGATTGACTAGTTTGACTAGTTTCATGCATCTCCTATGCTTTTCATGCAAGATAAGTAAATTAAATAACTTAAACCCACTTTTAATATGGATTTATCTTCAAATTTGTGTCATTATTTTCATGTAATTAAGGTTTACAAGTCAACATGGGCCCACCACTTCTCAATTCTATGTCAAAAATGAAGAACATGCAAATTTTGAAGACTTGGAAGATTTTAAAGCCTTTATTTAATATTTTAAAATGATTTTAGTCTTATTTTAACTCAAATAAGACTAATACTTCTCTTTTCCATTCCAATTTTGATTTAGTTAAGGTCTTATACTTATATATTGGCTTTTTGAAGCCATTTTTCAAAAATTCTAAAAGCAGAGAAGAAATTGTAATTGAAACCATTTTTATCAAATAAAGATATTTTAAATATGTTTTTTTTTGGATCAAAATAGAGTTTAATTTTAATATGTACCATCATACAAGTGTCATATACTTTCCCTTTTTTAAGGTCCTTTCCACACCTATTGTGAAAATCACATCCTTTACAGGTCATTGGAAGAGCTAGGATTTGAATTTACATTACAAAATTCTTTCAGGCCTTCTTTTGAAACACTGATGTTCAAGATTGAATGTAGATTTTTATTTTATATTCTTATGTGTATCTTAATTAGTTTCAAAAATCTTTCAAATAATACTAATCATTTAGGTGCATCACCCCATTAGATAGAATTTCCCGTTTCAGTTTCCTTCTCCCTTTTCATCCCAAAAAATCAAAATAGTTTAGTTTTAATAGATAAATCTTAAGGGAACCAGCCCTCTCTAGATTTTATTCTTAGTATAGAGTCACCCACACTCTGAGAATATCCAATTATATCATTTGGAGAGAGGGTATGTTTTACACATCTTCAATTAGGGTGTACTCCAGAGTGATAACACTTATGCCACTTTTCATGGATCATTAGAAGTTCTTTCATCTATCATCATAATATGATCAGCTTGCATGATATCAAGTTCACCTTATTTTTCAACCTCATAGGTTTATTTTCATCTTCCTTGTCCAACTAAAACCTATTGAGGGCTACCTCCTTGATCTGAAATTGATGCAATTTGGTCAAATACCTCACACTCCTCAGGAATGTTATGGGAAATAGTAGTTGTCATGTCATCAAAGAAATCTTCAAGGTCATCTTATTCTTGGGCAATAGGTATGCATTCCTTTTATGGCCCACTTTTCTTTCTTTTATCTTTTTCAACTTCACCATCTCTTGCATTTTTGAATATTGCTTTGTATTTCTCCTCACTAAGAGGTGTCCCAATGGCAATTTCTACTTCTATCCCACTTACATCACCTTCATCAATTTTCCACCACAAATTAACCTTCTTCACTTGCCTCTTCAAGTATATTCTCCTTTTCAAGAAGTGGAATGGAAGATCTTTGGAAAAATTATAGAAAAGAGGTTAGATTTAGTGGTGTTATGGATGCTTAATTATTCTCATTAATTTGTTCACTTTTAACAACTAGCACCTCATTTTCCTTCTACATATTCTCTTGAATGGACCTCCATGATGGGAATGTTTTGGACTCTTAAGGAGTGAGGGATGGGGATTGAGTGGCTTCATATTTATCTTTAACTTTAACATCTTGGTGCAGGTTTGACTCATCTCCCTTTATCATGACTCCACTACTTATTTCCAATTTAGAACCTTGGATCTAGGAGATTCTTTTATTGCATGTGATAAAACTATGGAATGAACAAAGGCACCTTTTTCTAAAATTGCACTTCTCTTACCACTACCATTCACTGAGCTACATGCTTATTTGCAATTTTAATTTATCTAGTTATATGAGCTTCAAAATCAAGCCTCAACTAATTAGATATCTCTTCAAGTTTATTATGAAGGGAATGATCTTGCCAAGTCTGATCTAAACCATGACATTCAATCCTCTCAACACACACTTCTTTCCCTTTTTGCACAGTCTCTTGAATAGACTTCCAAGTAAGAAAGTCTTGAGGAACTTGTGAGGGACTTGAGAAGTTTTTAAACTCACTTATTTGTGTCCTTTGAGGGAGGATGGGATTCTTAATAGAGGACTAATGTGGAGTAGGGGAGGGCACATGAGGCTGGTAATATTGGACTTGCCACCCCTGATAGACTAATAACCTCTCTTATATGCTTACAAGCAAACCCCCTACATCTAACATGTCAATAGATGGCTTTGACTAATTTTCATTCATAATAAATGTGTGTTCTCTCTTGAATTATTGTAATGAGGCTCTCATACTCCTAATTAGGTGACTAGGGACCTCTTGGCTATAACCCCTTTGTGTATCAATCCCAACCATGTATTTCTCATAACCAAAGAGGGTTTTCTTAAGGCTTGAAATGGATTGATTTAGAACATGGTTAGAATGACTAAGAATATCATGATGTTTCCAAGATTGATTATGAGGATAGGTAGGCTGACAAGGAGGTGGACTTGGGTGGGGAGTGGCATATGGAACTGATAATCAAGTTAGGGAGGTTTAACATAAGATTGGTAAAGGTCAACATGTTGTTGGTGATAAGGATCATAGGGATGTTATGGGACATAGTATGACTGATGAGACTCATTATAGGGCTGATAATAGGGTATAACATAACAAGTGTCTTCATACCAAACCATTAGACATCATGAGCCAAATGAATAAGCAAGTGTACTATCAACAACAAACTATCCTTACCCTTAGATGAATATCTTATTATGAACACTTTGGCATGAAATTCTTACTACAAATTTATCATTAAAGTGCTTGAAGTTACCTAAGTATAAGTGATACAATTATTTTTTATAATTACTCAAATCTTCATCCCATCAAGCATTATATAATGACTAACATTCTAAACTACACCCTAGGAGGAGGTTTTTCAGGCCACCTCCAAGTTTGGGGTAACATAGGATTAGCCCAAGGCTATAGATGACCCATGACTAGGCTAAACCTCTATTTTATGGGGTTATCTCCCCTAGTGCATCAATTGAGATCAAAGCCTAAGACCTACTAACTTGTTGGGGTGAAAAGGGATAGAAGGGAAACATAGAATGAAAACTATAATACTGGAGGTAATGCACCAATATGTTTTATCCACTCTATTTGATTTATTAACAAAACTAATGAATAATACATAAACTAAACAATCTCTCCAAAGGCTTATATGCATCAATAATTCACATGAAGGTTATGGTAAATGGATACAACTTGGAGGTGATGGATGAGAGGTGTGTCTTGAGACACTTCCAACCAAATTACACTTCAAGTATAATCACCAACCTTTGACACATCATATGACCTACATAAAATAAACTAATAGCATCTAGGTGAGGTAATGACCTAAAAAGGGAGAAAATATAGCACTTATGCATATCAAATAAGCATATAACACACTATATACTAACACAAAAAAGGTGCGACATTCCTTGTATTAGTTTAAGAGGTGACAAGGTATAAACATAGGTAGAGTTTCCTCATACCCAACCAAGGGATAGATGAAATGGCCTTAAAGCCTATTGAATAATGAGAATGTGAGAGATGGAAATATGGCATGGAAGTGGAATGTGGACGTCATGAATGACCCTCATTCACTCCATCATTAATTATAATCATGAATAACAACTCTATACTCCTTGCATGCATTGTTTGGATGGTGAGAGGTTATAAATGAGTATTTCAAGCATTGGATGTCTATTTTTGGCCAAGGTTGACTCCATACAAAGGATGAGAAAACCAACTTGGTCAATTCACTCCCCTCATTTTAGTTACAAGGTAAAAATGTGGTGTAAATAAGCCTCTATGAGACATTTAAAAGCCCATTTTCCCTTTGTGCATGTTGACTAAGTTTGGTGACTCTCCCATCCTCCATAATGGCCATGATAAGTGTGTCTGCTTACCTTCATGGTGAAGGTAAATGGTGTTATGACTATGAAATGACTCTCTTATCATCCCCTCTATGCCAAAAGCATCTTATCTTGTTTGACCAAGTAGGCCTACTAGGCCACTAGGCCTAGTTACTTGAGTATAAGCTATTTAGATGGCCATGGGACCTGAATGAGACATTAAGAATAGGTGATTGATCATGTTTCATGTCTAAACCATTATAATATACCATGGCATGTGCCTTAAAATCAATAAACACCTATAACTCTACTCTATTTAGGTGACTATAACTTATTTCATTAACACTTGTAAACTGGCCATTTGGTACAGAACTACAGAAGCTTCTACAGGAAGACTTATGAGTATTCTATGATTTTAAAGGGTGAATAATGCCTCATACCACCATCCTCCATTATTTTCAACTCTTCATCAAGTTTTATACCTTGAAAATAATAAAATATCTTGTAAAAATAGAGTTTTTGGTAGAGTTTATACAACTATCTGTACATACAAGTTCCATGGATGGGACATCCTTAGAGTGCATCATTTGATTTAAGTGTTTTATGGACCATTTAAATGCATCTAGATGAAAATATCTCATGTTTTTATCCATCGAGTCTCTCTCAGGGTTTATGCAAGGTTTTAGTGGCCTACTATCTTAATTGTGGTTCATAAAGTATAGGCCTCCAATCCAAAACCTTTTTCCATAGATCTCTATCCCATAGACCATGGTTCATTTTAAAAGGCCATATCCCAAAACCCCTTATATTCATTTATGTGAATCTTATTTGTAGCCTTGGTGAATCAACATGTTCAAAATTTTCTCCAATTCACGATTCCACCACATAGATTTAGGTACTGAATAGATTACATATTATTTTTGACATATACACCTTTACTTAAAAACAAGGTATTTCCAAGAAAATAGATCTAATAATATTTCATTCATTCCTAAATATCTATAATAATATTTTGTCTTATATATTAATCTTTAATCTATCAAATAGCTTGAACATTTAGTACCCCACTACATCAAGCCATTCTACCACATAGATTTAGGTGGTATTATTTAGTGTGGCTTGATTATGGATAAGACATTTGACCCCTATGGCAGAGTCAAATAACTCTGCCTAGGATTTTTCAATAGGAGAGTCAAATAGATCTACCTGTGGTAGAGCTAAATAGCTCTTCTTATGATAGATTTGAATGGATCTACTGATGGGAGAGCTAAATGGCTCTATCGATAGTAGAGTTGAATGACTTTACCCATGGTAGAGTTGAATAGTTATGTCACATTTAGATCTACCACCAGTAACCATTCAACTCTACCATAGGTAGAGCTACTTATCTCTCCTATTGACAGAGCCATATAGCTCTACCAAGGGTAGATTCATTTAGCTCCATCACTCATGGATCTATCTAGCTCTATTGCTTGGCTCTACCATTTGGCTCTATCATTTGGTTCTCCTATTTAGATCTACCATGAGTGTCGTATAAGTATACCTAGTATTTTTAGATAAGTTATAGGTATGTCTAGTCTACTACCAGGTTTATCCCCTTAGGCCTTGAGCTTCAACACTCTAGAATCCATTCAGAGTATATGGGCTGACCAAAAAAATGGTCTAGAATGTTGCAGTTACATAATGATCAATCATTGAAAAATATAAAACCTTGCTAACATAAAAATTGAACTATTACATGGGTTCAATTTTGATGTCACCAAGGATTTCATATTTTTTAATGTGGACCATTTTTTTGGCTAGTTCATATGTTTCTATATGCATTCTGAAGCTATCTAATGGATCCATGACATGGTTAGCAAATATAGTCCCTGAATGAAAGGTACAAATTCCAAGTTTTGTTTGTACATTTAATGTTTGTCTTTCAAGGTTTAAAATTTTGGTTTCCTTATTATTTTATTGGTTTAGCAACATCATTTGACACTATCATTCAAGACTATCATTATACACTATCATTTAGCACTATTATTCAACATTATTGTT
The DNA here is from genome assembly GCA_037957365.1 of Torreya grandis. Taxonomy (NCBI): domain Eukaryota; kingdom Viridiplantae; phylum Streptophyta; class Pinopsida; order Cupressales; family Taxaceae; genus Torreya; species Torreya grandis. The sequence goes on along the minus strand of JARHVA010000762.1, from coordinate 197,353 downwards.
CGACACTATCATTTGGCCCTATCATTTGGCATGGTTATTCAGTTATGTCATTTGGTTAATCAAGGTTAAAAAGTGTTTATTTTTTTGATATCAAGATTTATGGGTATATATGTGGTGAATTAAACTATTTTTGAAGATAATGCCTTAAAGGTTTGGTGAGTTGACCCCCAAAATAATATATATCCCTAAAATTTTGATGATCCAATCCCATCTATCGACACTAAAAATTTGCCAAAACCAAAATCTAAAAATTGGAATATTCATGAATTAATGAATATTTTCCAATAAAAAAACCCTACCATATACCCCCTCAAAATTCTTTAAGATCTCTTGGTCCCATACTAGGCATTTTATACAAGTTGTAGTGTTAATGATTATTCATAGATTTGGGCTCCTAAATCCCACTATTTCCTCCATAGATAATGAGTGAAATAAGTGTCCCTAACTCCCCATAAGAGTACTATGTTTGAATCTTCCTACCATGTAATATATGAGTGCTTGAGTTAGTATCTCGACATGGTAGCTTAGGGCAGGGGAACTCGAGAGGGGTGTTAAGACAAAATTTGACCATTCTTTGCCTTCCTCTATTCAAAACACTTTCCTTAGATCCTAAAACATCATCACACATCTCTTTATGACCTTTGACCTACCATGAGGGTTGGAGTCTACCACTAAGATAAAGGTGGGGTTTTGAGGCCTAACAGTAGTTTTAGGCCTCATAGGCTTGGACTAAGTTCCAAAACATTGAGTCACCTGTAGATGAATTGGAAAACTTAGTTTCACCATATATCCCTTTTCCCATCTATTTTTAACCTTTTTAGTTTCCTTCATCTACCCAGACCATGATCTCTGCACCTTTGTCTTGTAGGTCTACCTTGAGTGCCTATCATTATTCATGCCAAGTGTTTGAATAGATATATTAGGGACCTAAGTAGTATCTTATCTCCTTTATACTATTGATGAGGTTGGAATATTCATGTAATATTATTTTAGGGTATAAAAACACCTTTTTATTTGGACCTTCCTTCCACCTTATTTCTTAAGATCTATCTACAGTCAAGCTTAGGGTTTATGAATGATCAAGCCTATATAGCCCTAATGGATTGGTTCATTGTATATTTCATCAATTTAAGACTCTCATCCTTATAAAAACCTTAATAATTTATTCCTTACTTCCCCATGTGATGTTTTTAGATCCTAAATAGCCTCTAAAAATGCAAATTTCTTCCATCTCTATGAATAGGCATGTATATATCTATTTTAAGCCTAATAGGCCTAATTAGGCCATTAGGCTCTCTCTTTCCTGAATAAAAGGATCAAATAACTAGATTAAGGAATTGAGATCCTTCAATAAACTCTATTCTCACTCTTACACCTTAAATCTTGTATGTTTTCTCATATCTTCTTTACTTTGCCTAATGACCCTGACTATAGGTGGTAGTCATACATTTTTTACTATGTGAAAGGACGTGGGTATCCTATTCATGGAAATTTCCTCTCCACTTTTCAATGTTTCTCATCTCTACTATGGAATTTTAACCCATTTACACCTCATACCCTTCAATTTCTCCTTAAAATGGGCTTTTATGCTCAACTTTTCTTTTATCAATAGTCAAGCCTATAGGTGTTTAAATTTTAGGCTCTTGACTGTAACTATGAGAGAGATGAGATTTGAGTTTTCCTTTATAAAAATAATTTGAGGTCATTTGCTTATATTCTTCAATTTTTCCTTAATTACTTTTCATCCCCTCAACTCATCACTCTATTAGAGTCTCTTGGATTTATCAACATAGCCTTGTTTACATTGAAGGGAAACCTTGACTGAGTTATCTTCTTAGGAAGGGTGGATGTGTTGATCCTTGATGGACCCTTATCTATATCTTCCATACTCTTCATGACCTTTATGATTCTCCTTTATTCCTCAACATCTCTCACACCCCATCCAAATGGTCAACACCTCATTTTCTTGGTCTGTCCAAATAGACTTATAGGTGCCTAAATGGGGGCTTGTCTATCAAAGGCTTAAGGATGAGTTAATGATGTTGGTATATGTTTGACCCCATTTTCTCCATACCCATACTTTTTTATAGACTCTTATGACTCCTCAATTTTTTTTTCATGTTTCCTCTTCATTTTAAACTTATAGAAAGACCAAGAAACCTCTTCACTGTCTGCAAGCTAGAAAGATTGAGAGGCATAATTCGATGTAAGTGTCCATGGATGTCTTAGGTCTTTGATTTGGATCTTATGATACTATTAAGGCTTAAAATATTCTTTATATACCTTTGAAATAACTAACATGCCCTATAATGCATCTTTAATACACCTTTCTTGCACAAAATAATGACACATTCTTTACATGGACCTGTAACTTAGAAGATCATTGGGATTTTCTCTAAAAAGGGATCACATGTGCAGGAAAATGGTAAAAAAAAAGATGTAAATACTTTACAGACCCCTATAAAACACATACAATCACCAATTTATAAAACCATTTCAATGATGCATTAAAAGTGTTGTAAAGTTGACCCCTACACAGATCAAGGTAACTCTAAATGCTTAAATTCCTAACTATTGTTCATAGAGCATAGGCCATGAATATATAGACTAATTACAAGAATTTAAATGTAATTATACCCCCTTCTTCTTCTAAAAATATTGGCTCACCATCTCCTCTCTCTTATATAGATTGATAAAAAACCTAAAAACTTTTTTGGGTTTCCAAGGAGGACAATAGAAAGAAGAGGTTAGTTTTTAGCCTTTTTGAATTTTAAACTCAAATATCTCCATATTTGATGCCTAAACTAAGTCCCCTCTACATATTTATTACTTTTCCTAGCCATGGTCATACTATATAGATCTATACAAGTTTGAAAGCACCTGAAACCTACAACTTTCCTCCATTTTCTCAAGTTTCAAACCTTAAAATTCCATTGGAGGATGAGAGGAAGGAAAATAAAGGTTAGACATGTTTTTAAATCAAATATTATGGGTGGGGAATCTAAAAGGTCACACTTACCATGTGTGGGGCCCTTTTAATAAATTAGAGATGGGTTTGGCTTCTAAAAGTAGACCTTTTATGTATGAAAACACCTTGTTATGACTTAGAATGTTTATGAAACCTTTTAAGACCCCTTATCTCAACTTGAGATCTTCTTTAAATGGATTTTTTACTACAAATTTTGTCCAATGACATGCTTGAAAGCTATATTTGATGACTTAGAGGGCTAAATAAGGCTTGAAATAGCCTTGAATGAGTAAACAATAGAGGTCAGCCTTAGACACATTTTTATTATTCACATTAAGACCCAAACAAGGTGGACACCCTACCCATATTGTTATCAAGGTATCTCTTTGATAAGTGGCCAAAATAGGCATAAATGTAATGAGAACTAGAAACCTTTGTTAAGAACCCGTATGCTGCAATATGAAAAATCAAACAAATATTGACTATATTAAATCTATGTTCCTTTTGTTGAAGGAGAAACTCTGAATCATGATCCACTTTAAGGGGAATACCTCATTTGATCCAGGATCAATTACAATAACTCTTCAATGCCCTATAACATCATATGCCCTTATACTATTTCTTACCTACCCCACTCCACATTCTAATGCATGTGGCATTATTCATTATACTATCATACCCCTCTAGGTACATTACATTCCATCCCCCTTAAATATGTTTCACCCTCAAAATATGATAATAAATAAGAGGACCAAATGAAGGCTAGGCCATACATATGAAAATAGGTTGAAGACCATATGAAATCTTGACCATGCATTCATTTATGCTTCCACTTATTCTATCTATGTTATGATAGGATCATGTACAATAATAAGTCAAACATAATCACTAAAATAGGAGGTGGATTTAAATAAATATAGATGCGTGGAATAACCATAACTAGAATCTAGCAATGAGATTCGAGCAATTAAAGTTGAAGCTTGATAATGATCACCTCAAATCTAGAACAGGGGTGCACAAAATAGTTATCCTTATGAACCAACTAAGGGTACATTCCATCCCCCTTAGCATTGTTTCTTAAAGGAGTGGAGCCTTTATTCCCTTCTTAGGATCTATGATTGTTATCTTGGGTTCATATAGGGTTTGCTTGAGCATGGTGGTTTCCTGAATAGACTCGTTATATGGGGTACTTCTAGTGCTTACTTTAGGGTTTTTATAGTCTAATGGGGCATTGTTTTGAGATGTTACTAATTGATGTGGTCTTTAGAGAGCTTGTCTAAGCCCACAACTTCCATCATTGTGTTAAGATTGAACATTTCAACCTTATGTCCAATTGTATTGTTAAGACCATTGATGAAGCAACATGGGAAGAAGGCATCAGAGAAGCCTATAATATGGTTGGTGAGTGCTTCAAATGCTACTTTATATTATTATATGGTCCCCATTTTATGAAGTTGAGTCAAGGCCAAAATAAATTACCTCCAGATAAAACAAGAGTCTCCATGTTGGCTTCAACTGAAATTGTGTCTGACTAATATGTTGATTTTTTTATTTTTGACACTGTAGTACACACAATTATAATATTTTGATTTTTTTATTTTTGAAACTAACACACAATTACAATTATTTTATTTATTTTATTTTTTACACTAATATATATTTACATTGGTCTAAATTAGTAAGTGCATTATTATATATGAGCAAAAAACTAGTGCGCAAAAGGATGTTTTTTATGCTTGACACAACACAAGATGAATAGATGTGGAAAATATAACAATTTGACTAGACTGATATACAAAACTATCATGGCATGAATTAATGACCAAAAAAAATTTAGTAACACAAAGATTACTAACAATGACTGGATAAGAGCCATAACATTAATACAAAGGTATACTGAATGATAGTATAGGAAAGACCACTATTAATGAGATAGAAAAGACTTAACAATTATCATGAAAAAGACCATTCAACTACTAAACATGCTAAATGTAATGCCGAATAGATGACCAGCAAACCTAAAAATACCAATTACCACTTTCAGTTGAGCAAAACTATGGGATGGGGAAGGAGGTCATTTTGGGCATAGAAAATTGATGGTGATAATGATGAAGTGGATGAAATGGAAAATCATTTGGTATGGTGGTTTCATAAAATGGAGTTTGGAAGCTAAAACTGTGGGTAGCATTTACAAGTATGGAGGATGTTGAGGAGGTTTGGCATTATGTTGGATGTAGGTGCAGCAAGTGTAGCTAGCCAAGCTAATGAAGATCAAAACCATCAATGGAAATGGAGCTTGGGCCAAGAGGATAGAGTTGAAGGGTGAGTCTATCTATAACAACATCAAGTGTGATAGGTGGTGGTGATAAGATTTGGCATTGAGTTGGCTACAGGGGTGGTCAATGTGGAAGGAGTAGTGGAGGGAATAGATGTAAATACATGAGGATGAATTGTAAGTAGTAAAAATAATAGTGGATTCAAATAATAGGTTCAAAACCAAGCTCTAAGGAGCCAATCGATGATGCAAGTCATCGAGTGGAGAGAAAATTGCTAGAATATATATCATATAATTGGTAACCAACTACCAACTACATATACAGCTCCCATAAATAACATATTGGGAGATCAGGGTCTGATCAATGCCTAATGATGAATCGAAATCAAGTGGGTATGAGGATCCCAAGTGGCATGATCCACATAGAGCTAGAGAAGCTCACTGATGGTGTTGCCAATAGATTTATGGACTGTAGGGTAGATCAGATCTATTGAGAAAGTAGTAGAGGTGGTCTACATGAGCATTTAGACTATATATTATAGAAAATATCCTTTACGACTAGATCTAAGAGTATTCACACCCAATTAATTTAATAAGGTAGATACAACACCTATAAAGACTCACAAAATATGGTGGAAACCCTTGCACAATGATGCTAGATGTAATGCACAGATCTTAAATATGATGACATAGATATTGGAATACACAAATCTATAAATTTACACACAACATAATGAGAAGATAGTTTATTTTATTTTTACCTAAAAAAATTGATGACTGTAAATGGCTAAAAACTATCTCACTAAATTTCTCTTCCAACAAAAAAAAATTGTCCTAAGAAAGTTCTCTGATACCAATGTTAAGAACCTGTATGCTATAATATGAAAAATTAGACAAATATTGACTATATTAAATTTATGTTCCTTTTATGGATGGAGAAACTCTAAATTGTGGGCCACTTGGAGGGGCTACCTCCTTTGAGCTATGATCAATTACAATAACTCTGCAATACCCTATAACATCATATGCCCTTATACTATTTCTTACCTACCCCACTCCACATTTTAATACATGTGTGATTATTCACTATACTATTATACCCCTTTAGGTACATTACAATGTTAACTTCCCTAAATTACCTTAGTTTCTATTAATAAACCTTAACTTTATCAAATAATGTTTAGGCCATTCTCTAAACCTCAAAAATTAATTTGACACTCTTCCACTCACCCAAGGACCATCATGATAACTCAGTACACCATATAAAGACTTAAAATAGGTTATGACATGAGGATATATCAAGTAGTGTCTAGTGCATACCATGACACCTCAAACAATGCTAAAAGGCTCAAAATAAGACCACAAGAGGACACCACAAGGAATGAAAACCACTATGTAAAATCTTGAAGGATTTTTTATGAAAATTTTTTTATTATAGGGGTTGATTTTTGGCATAAGAGACCAAACTTTCAACATCTTTGGCAACTCATAGGGGGTCACCAGCCTGTTGGTCAAGAGAACCAACCATATCTCTAAGATAGTCATGACCCAAACTAAGATGATCTCCTCACTTGGAATGATAATCAAACCAGTACCTTAAAAACCCTCTAGGATTAAAAAAATCTCACACACATAAGGAAATCAAATCAAACAACACCTAACACCTCATAAAATAACAAGATAAGATAATAAATTGACTAAGGTAGTAACACACTAGACTTGTGTTGACACACTTATTGGAAGCAAGACAACAACCTACTAGAAATAACTAACCTAAACATAACTTATTTCTCCTCTTGGATCAAATAGGAAGTTTATTTAATTATCATGGAATTATGAGGTTAGATCGTCATGTGTTTACTAGAGTCTAATCAAGCATTACTCATTGAATGGTAAATTCCACTTGCATCATGGGATGTTGGCATGCTCATAACCTCTTAGAATGGACATTAGACCTTTTTTCTCCTTTATCAGGTGCATAGGATGCTCATATGAATCAATTACCTAGTCATATTCATCCCATACTTTTCTAATTTGCATGAATAATCTCAATTCTACCTCACCCATAGGATTCTCCTAATAAAGTTGAACAGTTTGAGGTAGATCTTGTGGCATAGTTGCAAGGTTGACTTCCAAGAGAGGTGAATCTTGTTTCATAAAATATTGAGGCCAAAAAATCTAGAAGAGACATTTATAAATGGGATGAGGGGATAATAACCTTGTTTGAATACCTCAAACAAGTCAGCTTCCAATGAGACAACCTCTTAGAATGGCATGGTTGGAGGTCTACCTTCCACTTGTTTGAAAATACTGCCTTCTTCAATCTAAACCAAATCATCCTCAAGAAGAGAGTAACCTGATTTTATGATCTCAAACAAGTATATTATTTATTTTCACATAGCTTTAGTTTACTTAGACTCTCTTGCTTCATAAGATCTAATATAAGGTTATGCATTACACAACTTGAGATGGGATTAGAAACCATAGCTCCTTAACCATGTTCATGGAAATATGAGTAACCTTCTACCACTTTTAATGGATCATTGGAAGTTCCTTCATCTATCATTACAATCTAATCATCTTACATGATATCAAGGTCACCTTCTTCTTTAACCTCATATGTTGGTTTGCATCTTCCTTGGCCAACTAAAACCTATTGAGGGTTGCTTCCTTGTTATGAAATTGATGCAAGTTGGTCAAATACCTCACTCTCATAGTCTTGAAGATTGTTATGAGAAAGAGTAGTTGCCATGTCATCAAGTAAATATTCAAGGTCATCTTATTTTTGGCCAATGGGTATGCATTCCTTTTGTGGATGACTTTTCTTACTTTGATCTTTTTGAATTTCACCATCTCTTAAATTATTGAATATTACTTTATGTTTATCCTCACCAAGAGGTGTCCCAATGGTATTTTCTTCTTCTATCTCACTTACATCACTTTCATCAACTGCCACCATAACTTGACCTTCTTCACTTGCCTCTTTAAGGACATGTTCCTTTTCAAGAAGTAGAATGGAAGATCCTTGGAAAATTTTTAGAAGAGAGGTCAGATTTAGTGGTGTTATGGATGATTTATTATTCTCATTAAGCTGCTCATTTTTGAAAACCAACACCTCATTCTCCTTCTGTATATTCTCTTAAATGGACCTCCATGATGGGAATGCTTTAGACTCTTAAATAGGGAGGGATAGGGATTGAGTAGATTCATATTTCTCTTTAAATTTAACATTTTGGTGCAGGTTTGACTCATATCCCTTTCAAAATCATAAACTACTCAGAAGTCTTCTTAGAGAAGCTTCTGCAGTTATGCACCAAATGGCCAATCTACAAGTACTAATGAAAGGAGTCCTAGTCACCTAAATAGAGTAGATTTGCAGGTGTATATTAATTTTAAGGCATATGTCATGTTATATTAAACTATTTTAGACCTAGATCATGATCAATCACCTATTCTTAAGGTCCTATTTAGGTCCCATGACTATCTAAATAGCTTATAGTCAAGTAATTAGGCCTAGTGGCCTAGTAGGCCTACTTGGTCAAATAATATAAGATGCTTTTGGCATAGATGGGATGATAAGAGAGTCATTTCATAGTCATAAAATCATGTAAATTCACCATGAAGGTGAGAAGATATACTTCTCATGGCCATTATGGATGATGGTAGAGTTACCAAGCTTAGTCAACATGCACAAAGGGAAGGTGGGATTTTAAATGCTTTATGGAGGCTTATTTACACCACATTTTTGCCTTTAAACTATCATTAGGAGAGTGAATTGACCAAGATTACATGTTCATCCTTTTTATGGAGTCAATCTTGGCAAAAAATAAACATCTAATGCCTTAAAGACTCATTTATGACCTCTCACCACCTGAGCAATGCATGAAAGGAGTATGGAGTTATTATTGATGATAGTAACTGATGATGGAGTGAATTAGGTTAATTCATGACCTTCACATGCCACTTCCATTCCAAATTTACCTTTCTCAAACTCTCATTATTCTATAAATTGATGCTCTAAGGCCATTATATCTATCCCTTAGCTTGGTATGAGGAAACTCTACCTAAGTTTATACCTTGTCACTTCTTAAACTAATACAAAGACTATTACACCTTCTTCATGTTAGTATATAGCATGTTAAATGCTCATTTGATATTCATAATTGGTATATTTTCTCCCTTTATAGGTCCTTTCCTAACCTAGATGTTAGAGTTTGTTTTATATAGGTCATATGATGTGTCAAAGGTTGGTGACTATACGTGAAGTGTAATCTAGTTGGAAGTGACTCAAGACAAACCTCTCATCCATCACCTCTAAGTTGTATCCATTTACCATAACCTTCATTTGAATTATTTATGCATATAAGCTTTTATAAAGATTATTTAGTTTATGTATTGTTTACTAGTGTTGTTAAGAGGTCAAATAGAGTGCATAAAACATATTCATGCATCACCTCCAATAGTACAGGTTTCATTTTATGTTTCGCTTCTATCCCTTTTCACCCAAACAAGTTAGTAGGTCTTATGATTTGATATAAATATATGCACCAAGGGAGCTAGTCCCATAAACTAGATATTTAGTCTAGACATAGGTCACCCACAACCTTGGGTTAATCATATGTTACCCCAAAATAGGAGGTAGGCCTAAACAACCTCTTCTTAGGGTGTAGTTTGGAGTGTTAGTAGTTCTGACATGCTTGGTGGAATGAAGATTCAAGAAATTGGAGTAGCTACTTGTATCACTTGGTCATCTTAGGTAGATTCAAGCAATCTAATGATATATTTATAGTCAGAATTTCATGACAAAGTGGTTATCAAAAGATCTTCATCTCAGGGTAAGGACATTTGTTGTTGATAGTATACTTGGTTATACATTTGCCTCATGAGGTCTAAGGGCTTGGCCTAAAGACACTTATTATTTTTTACCATGTTATCATCCCTAAAATGAGCCTCATCAATCATACTATGACACATACCTACCCTATGATCCTTATCACTAATAATATGTTGACCCTTACTAGTCTTATGTTGAACCTCCTCAACCTAATTATCAGTTCCATATGCCACTCCCCACCCAAGTCCACCTCCTTTGCAACCTATCTATACTCCTAATCATTCTTGGAAACATCATGATTCTCCTAGTTATCCTACCCATGTTATAAATTAATCCATTTAAATACTTAATCAAACCCTCTTAGAATATGATAAATGCATTATTGGGATTGATATACAAAGGGGTTATAGCCAAGATGTCCCTAGTCACCTAATTAGGAGTATGAGAGCCTCATTATATAAATTAAAGAGATAATGGGCATTTTTTATGAAGGAGAATCGATCAAGGATAATTAATGACATGTTAGATGTAGGTGGTCTAATTATAATCATATAATAGAGGTTATTGGTCCATGAGGGATAGTAAGTCCAATATTACCATCCTCATGTGCCCTCCCCTACTCCACATTAGTCCTCTATTGATAAACCCATCCTCCATCAAAGGACCCAAACAACTGAGTTACAAAACTTCTCAATTCCCTCACAAGTTCCTCAAGCCTTTCCTATGTGGAAGTCTAATCAAGAGAGTGTGTAAAATGGGAAGAAGTGTGTGTTGAGAGGACTGAATGTCATGGTTTAGATAAGACTTGGTAGGTTCATTCCCTACCTAATCAACCTAAAGAGATCTTTGATTATTTGAGGCTTGATTTTGAAGCTCATCTAACTAGAGAAATTAAGCTTTCAAATAATCATGTATCTCATTCAATGGTAGTGGCAAGAGTCTACGTATTTACGAAAAGGTGCCTTCATTCATTCCATAAGTTGTAGCACATGCAATTGAAGAATATCCTAGATTTAAGGTTCCAACTTGGAAACAAGTAGTGGAGTCATGGGGAAGGGATATGAGTCAAACCTACACCAAGCTGTTGAAGTTAAAGATAAATCTAAAACCACTCAATTCCCATCCATCCCTCCTCAAGATTTCAAAGCATTCTTATCATGGAGGTCCATTCAAGAGAATATGCATAAGGAGAATGAGGTGTTGGTTGTCAAAAATGGGTAGATTAATGAGAAGAATAAATCATCCATAACACCACTAAATATAACCTCTCTTCTATAATTTTTTTAATGATCTTCCATTCCACTTCTTGAAAAGTAACATGTCCTTGAAGAGGCAAGTGAAAAAGGTCAAGTTGTGGTGGTAGTTGATGAAGGTGATGTAAGTGAGCTATAAGAATAAATTTCCATTGGGACACCTTTCGGTGAGGATAAACATGAATTAATCTTCAATAATGCAAGAGAGGGTGAAATTCAAAAGGATCAATGTAAGCAAAGTGGGACACAAAAAGAATGCATACCCATTGGCCAAGAAGAATATGACCTTAAAGATTTCCTTGATGACATGGCACTTTCTTTTTCCCATGATAGTCCTAAGGAGTGTGAGAGTGAGTTATTTGACCAACTTTCATTAGTTTCAAAACAAGGAATTATCCCTTAATAGGTTTTGGTTGGCCAAAGAAGATGTAAACCAACCTATGAGCTTAAATAAGAAGGTGACCTTGATATCATTCAAGCTGATCAGATTGTGATGATAGATTAAATAAATTCCAATGATCCATTAAAAGTGGTAGAATATTTCTTATATTTCCATGAGCATGGTCAAGGAGCTATGGTTTACAATCCCTTCTCAAGTTGTGTAATGCATACCCTTACATCAGCCCTTATGAAGCAAGAGTGTCTAAGAAAATTAAAGATATGTGAAAATAAATCAATAGACTTGTTTGAGATCATAAAATTAGTTTAATCTCTTCTTGAGGATGATCTAGTTCAGATTGAATAAGTCAGTATTTTTAGAAAAGAGGAAGGTAGTCCTCCAACCATGCCATTCCAAAAGGTTGTCTCATTGGAAGGTAACTTTTTTGAGGTCTTAAAACAAGTTTAATATCCCCTCATCCCATTTATAAATGTCTCTTCAAACTTTTTTGGCCTCAATATTTTATAAAATAAGAATCACCTCTATTGAAAGTCAACCCTGCAAGTTGCAACAAGATCTACCTCAAACTGTTCATCTTGATCAGGAACAACCTATGGGTGAGTTAGAATTGGGATTGTTCATACAAAGTAGACAAGTATGGTATGAATATGACTAGGTAATTGATTCATATATCCATACTATGCAACTGAGAATGGATAAAGAAGGTCTAATTTCCATTTTAAGAGACTATGATCATGCCAACATCCCTAGATGCAAGTGGAAGTTATCATTCAATGAGTAATGCCTGATTGGACTCTAGTAAACACATTATGATGTAACCTCATGGTGCCATGGTAATAAAATATTATTCTTGTTTGATCCTAGAGGGGAAATATGTTATGTTTAGGTTAATTTTTTCTATTAGGTTGTTGTTTTGCTTCCAATAAGTGTGTCAACACAAGTCTAGTATGTAGTTGCCTTAGTTTCTTTGTTATCTTGTCTTATTGTTTCCTTAGTTGCTTTGTTATCTTGTCTTATTTTTTTCTTAGGTGTTAGGTGTTGTTTGGTTTTATTTCCTTATTTGTGTGAGGTTTTTTCAATCTTATAGGGTTGTTAAGGTACTATCCTAATTATCGATCCAAGTGAGGAGATCATCTTAGTTTGGGTCATGATTGTCATTAAGAGATGGTTGGTTCTCTTGACCAATAGGCTAGTCACCCCCTGGGATTCACCAAAGATGTTGAAATTTTGGCCTCCTAGGCCAAACATCAACCCCTATAATCAAAAAAAAATCATGAAAACCCCTTCATGTTTGTACAAAGTGGTATGCATTCCTTGTGGTGTCCTCTTGTGGTCTTATTTTGAGACTTTTAGTATTGTTTGAGGTGTCATGGTATGGGATAGACACTACTTGAGATATCCTCATGTCATAAATTATTTTGAGTCTTTACATGGTTTACTAAGTTTTCATGATGTTCCTTGGGTGAGTGTAAGATTTTCAAAGTTCTTTTTGAGGTCTAGAGAATGGCCTAAACATTATTTGATAAAGTTAAGGTTTCTTAGAAAAAATTAAGGTAATTTGGGGAAGTTAAGGTTTCTCCTTCTCATTGAATTTATGCCTATCTTGGCCACTTATAAAAGAGATACCTTGATAACAAGATGGGGAGGGTGTACAAACCTTTTTTGGGTCTAAATGTGAAGTCTAAGAATGTGTCTAAGGCTACCCTCTATTGTTTACTCATTCAAGCCTATTTCAAGCCTTATTTGACCCTCTAAGTCATCAAATATACCTTTCAAGCATGTCACTGGACAAAATTTGTAGTCAAAAATCCCTTTAGATAATATGTCATGTTGAGATAACGGGTATTAAAAAATTTCATAAACATTCTAAGTCATAACAAGGTGTTTTCATACATAAAATGTCTCCTTTTAAAAGCCAAACCCATCTCTCATTTATCAAAAGGGCCCCACACATGAGAAGTGTGACCTTTCAACTTCCCCACCCATACTATTTGATTTCAAAACATCATTAACCTCTATTTTCCCTCCTCTCATCCTTCAATGGCATTTCAAGGTCTAAAACTTGAGAAAATGTAGGAAAGTAGTAGGTTTTAGGTGTTTTTAGGCTTGTATGGATCTGTACAGTATGATCATGGTCAGTAAAAGTCATAAATATTCATAGGGTACTTAGTTCATGCATCAAATAAGGAGATATTTAATCTTAAAATTCAAAAATGCCAAAAACCAACCCCTTCTTTCCATCATCCTCCTTGGTAGCCCAAAAAAGCTTCTGGTTTTTTATCAGTACGTATAATAGAGAGGAGATGGTGAGCCAATATTTTGGGCAGAGGAATGGGATCTCATGACCTTTACATTCTTGGAATTATTATTCAAATTCATGGCCTATGCTCTATGAACAATAGTTAAGAATTTAAGCATTTAGAGTTGCCTTCTTCATCTATGTAGGGGTCAACTTTGCAATAATTTTAGTGAATCCCTAAAATGATTTTATAAATTGGCGATTGTATGTGTTTTATATAAATCTATAAAGTATTTATATCTTGTTTTTTTACCTTTATCTTGCACATTTGATCCCTTTTTAGAGTAAATCCCCATGATCTTCTAAGCTACAAGTCCATGCAAAGAATGTGTCATTATTTTGTGTAATAAAGGTGTATTAAAGATGTCTTAAATGGAATCTCAGTTAGTTCCAAGGTATATAAATAATATTTTAATCCTTAATAGTATAATTAGAGATAAAAAAAATACCTAAGACCTCCATAAACACTTACATCCAGTTATGCCTCTCATTCCTTCCAGGTTGCAGACAATGAAGAGGTTTATTGGTCTTTCCACAAGTTCAAAATGTGGACAAAACATGAAAACCACCTTGAGGAGTCATAAAATTATATAAATAATTACTGGTATGGATAAAATAAGGTTAAATAGATACCAACATCATTAACTCATCCTTAAGCTTTTGAGAGACAAGCCCTCATTTAGGCACCTACATGCCTATTTGGGCAGACCAAGCAAATGAGGTGTTGACAATTTGGATGGGGTGTGAGAGATGTTGAAGGATCAAGGAAAATAATAAAGGTCATGAATATTATGGGATATATATATATAGTATCATCCATCAAGGATCAACACATCGACCCTTCCCAAGAAGATAACTCAATCAAGATTTCCCTTCAATGCAAATAGGGTTGTGTTGACAAATCCAAGAGACTCTAATAGAGTGTTGAAGTTGAGGGGATGAAGAGTAATGAAGGAATAATTTAATAATATAATAAATGGACCTCAAATTCCTTTGATAAATTAAAACCCGAATCTCATCTTTCTCACAGTCATATTCAAGAACCTAGAATTTTAACACCTACAGGCCTGGCTATTGATAGAAGGAAAGTTGAGCATATAAGCCCATTTTAAGGAGCATTGAAGGGTATGAGGTGAAAATGGGTTTACATTCCATAGTATATATGATAAATTTTTATAAGTGAAGAGTAATTTTCCATGAATATAATACCCACCTCCTTGTACATGGTCATAAATGTAGGACTACCACCTACAGGCAGGGTCATTAGGCAAAGAAAAGAAGATATGAGAAAACATACAAGAGTTAAGTTGTAAGAGTGATAAAAGAGTTTCATAAAGGATATAAATTCATTAATATAGTTATTTAATCCTTTGAGTCATGAAAGAGAGATCTTAATGGCCTAATTACCCCCTCAAATAGATATATACAAGCCTATTTATAGAGATGGAAGAAATTTGCATTTTTAGAGGCTATTTAATATCTAAAAACATAAAATGGGGAAGTAAGACATTAATAAGGTTTCCAAGAATATGGTGTCTCAAATTGAGGAAAGAGGCAATGAGCCAAGCCATTAGGGCTGCACAGGCCTGGTTATTCATAAACCCTAGGTCTGACTATAAATAGACCTTAAGAAATAAGGTTGAAAGAAGTTCTAAATCAAAAGGTTTTGTTAGACCCTAAAATCATATTACATGAATATTCTAACCTCATAAATATTATAAATGAGATAAGAGACTACTTAGGTCCTTAACACAGCTAGGTAAGTACTTGGCATGAATAATGATGAGCACTCAATGCAGACCTATAAGACAAGGGTGCATAGATGGTGGTCTGAGTAGATAAAAGCAACTTAAAAGACTGAAAATAGATGAGAAAATGGATATATGGTGACACTAATTTTTCCAATTCATCTATAAGTGACTCAAGGTCTTGAAACTCAATCCAAGTCTATCAGGCCTAAAACCATTGTTGGGCCTCAAAATCCCACCTCTATCTTAGTGGTAGACTCCAGCCCTCATGGTAGGCTAGAGGTCATAAATAGGTGTGATGATGTTTTAGGATTTGAGGAGAGTGTTTTAGATAGAGGAAGGCAAATAATGGTTAATTTTTTTCTTAACACCCCTCTCGATCTCCCCTACCCTAAGCTATCATTTCAAGTTACTAACTAAAACACTCATATCTTACATGGTAGGAGGATTCAAACATAGTGTTCTTAGGGGGAGTTGGGGAAACTTATTTCACTCATTCTCCATAAAAGAAATAGTGGGATTCAAGAGCCCAAATCTATGAATAATCACTAAAATTATAGGTATACATCTCAAAGTCCACCAACTTTCACTCATATTTCACCATACAAGTTGCATGGGACTAGGAGATATTCAAGAGTTTTTAGGGGGCATATGGGATAGAGATCCATGGGAAAAGGTATTGGATTGTATGCCTATAGTTTATGAATCATCATTAAGATGATAGACCATTAAAACCCTACATGTACCCTATGATAGACCCAATGGAGAAAAACATGAGATATGTGCATCTAGATTCATTAAAATGGTCCATAAAACACCTAAATCACATGATACACTCTAAGGAGGTCCCATCCATGGCACTGATCTATATATATATTGATGTACAAACCCCACTAGAAACTCTATTTTTGTAAGCTTTTATGGTTTTTTCAAGGAACATAACTTGATGGAAAGTTGAAAATCATGGAGGAGGTGGTATGTGGCATGTTTCACCTTTTCAAATAATAAACTACTCCAATTATTCCTAGAGAATCTTTTGTAGTTCTATACCAAATGACCAATCTAAAAGTGCTAATGAAAGTAGTCATAGTCACCTAAATAGAGTAGATTTGCAACTATATATTGATTTTAAGGTGCATGTCATGGTATATTATATTGGTTTAGACATAAAACATGATCAATCACCTATTTTTAAGGTCCTACTCAAGCCCTATGGCCATCCAAATAGCTTGAAGTCAAGTAACTAGGCCTAGTGGCCTATTAGGCCTAGTTGGTCAAATAAGAGAAGATTATTTTGGCATAGATGGGATGATAAGGGATTCATTTCATAGTCACAACACCATGTAAATTCACCATTAAGGTGAGAAAACACACTTCTCATGGCCATTATGGAGGATGGGAGAGTTACCAGGCCTAGTTAATATGCACAAAGGGAAGGTGGGTTGTTAAATGATTCATGGAGGCTTATTTACACCACATTTTTGCCTTGTAACTATCATGAGGAGAGTGAATTGAAAAATATGGCATGTTTATCCTTTGTATGGAGTCAACCTTGGTTTAAAATAGACATCTAATTCTTGAAATACTTATTGATGACCTCTCACCACCAAGGCAATGCATGAAAGGAGTATGGAGCTATTGTTGATGCTTGTAACTAATGATGGAGTAAATTAGGGTCATTCATGACCTCTACATGCCACTTCCACACCATATTTCCCTCTCTCACATTCTCAATCTACTATAAATTAAGGCTTTAAATCTATTGTATTTATCCCTTGGGTGGGTTTGAGGAAACTTTGCCTAAGTTTGTACCTTGTCACCTCTTGAACTAATACAATGATTATTATAGATTATTCATGTTATTCTATAGTGTGTTATATGCTTGTTTGATATGCATAAGTGGTATGTTTTCTCCCTTTAAAGGTCTCTGCCACACCTAGATGTTATTATGTTGTTTTATGTAGGTCATATGATGTGTCAAAGGTTGGTGATTTTTCTTGAAGTGTAATCTAGTTAGAAGTGTCTCAAGACAGACCTCTCATCCATCACCTCCAAGTTTTAACCATTTACCATAACCTTCATATGAAGTATTGATGCATAGTATCTTTTGGATACATTGTTCAATTCATGTATTGTTTATTAGTGTTATTAAGACGTCAAATAGAGTGGATAAAGCATATTGGTGCATCACCTCCACTAGTATAAGTTTCATTTAATGTTTACCTTGTATCCATTTTCACCCCAACAAGTTCGTAGGTCTTAGGATTTGAGCTCAATTGATGCACTAGGGGAGCTAGCCCCATAAACTAGAGGTTTAGCCCAGCCATAGGTCACCCATAGCCTTGGGATAATCCCATGTTACCCAAAACTTAGAGGTAGGCCTAAAAACCCTCCTCCTAGGGTGAAATTTCAAGTATTAGCACTTCCCTAATGAACTCATTATATACCAAAAGCCTATATTGGCCCCAGTTTCCAAAAATAATTATGTTATAAACATCTAAAATAATCAATCCTATGTTTATATTAGCAATGATAACTATCACTAACATGCTTACTGACATCACTTTTAGTCTGATACCCTTACCACAATCTCAGCTCTCTTAACAAAAGGGGTCATAAATATAGTATTCACATTGATTCAGACACCTAGATTTCTTGATTCAGATACCTAGATATACAATGATTTAGGTACCTATATATATAGTGATTTAAACACCTATATATACAGTGATTTAGATACATAGATTACTTTAGATACACGAATTTATTCAAATACACAAATTGGTTTAGATTGACTCAAATTGATTCAGATACATAGATTGGTTCAGATTGACTCAAAGATTTAGATACATATAATTGCCCATATGTTCAAACACATAGGTTGACTCTAATTTTTAGGGTTACATGATCTTATCAAATATTGGTTCACATTATAATATTTTACATAGGCTTTCAACATAATTTTAGACTCAAGCTATGACTATGGGTGCATGTACATGGTACATCATCCCTATATAGATATAATTTTATACACGAGGCACATAGTTACATTACTCAGAAATCAAGTTTGGGGGCATGATGTAGAGTATGTGTCTTTAATATCATAGGATTCCAATAGGTTATATAGATGAAATGGCACATGATACCATTATCTACATGTAGATTATCATACTACACCTAGATTATCACCAGGATGTCCCTAGGATTTCATGAGGTTAGTTCATATAGCCAACTACAGTGATTGATCCATAGTTTTTCACCAAACCAAAATTATAAAGGCTAAGAAATAGTCTAGACATCCAATTATATTAATTTTTAGACTCATCTTATATACCAGATTAGGGAAAAGTAAGGCTTATTTCTCCACATTTACAAATACTTCTTAGATTCAGTTTACATACCAAAGTGGATTCAAGCAAGGCTTATTTTTCCACACTTTTAAATGTCTTTCATGACTTAGTTCACATATCAAGGTGGGGATAAAATAGGGTTTTGTTATTCATAATTTAATTCATCATTCAGATTTAGTATAGAGGCATCCATATTATGTATTTCCTCTTTATAAATAGCATTCCAACTTATGTCTACTTATCTGGCTAAGAAGTGGGCTAGGCCTAGAGCATATTTATCCTCTACATAGATTGACCACATAGGTAAGTACATGTATGAATTTTATTTTTCCTTTTAATCTATTACTTCCATTTTAATTACATTACTAAAATAAAATGGGGTTCAAATATACACACCCTAATTTGGTCAATCAACTACAAGTATTATGTCTTTGGTTTCTCTTTCATAGGAAGGTCTTAGTGATGAATGTGAGCCTTGTTTGTGTGGTATTTTTGGGTATTTTGATCTTTTTTATGAATTTTTCCATATTTTTAGAACCCCCATGGTCCTATGATATCTCATCCCAATCATAGGGTCCCCATAGTCTATTTTACATAGTCTTCACCCAGTTTTATGTTCCTAGGACACTAGCACAGTCCTAAACATTAGAACAATGTGCTAGTGTCCAATTTAGTGCTAGTGTCTAATGATCACTTTTTTAATGTGTTTTGGCTCCTAACCCTTCCTTGAGCCTTATAATGTGATTTTATCATGATTTTACATCATGTCAACTAGTGAATAAGGGTCTTACATTCAAATCAAAGTTATTTCTATATAAAGAGCCTCGCAAAGCATTTTACATCTATCACATACCATCTTAACACATAATTACATAAAATCAGTTAATATTATGGCTCAACATGCTGCATATTATTCAATAATCACACCTATATCTACATGCTTGATCAAATAAGGGCCTAAGTGAAAGTCATTCTAGCATATTGTGTATGTTCATTGTGTACTTCCCTAAGGGAGAACTACATGCAATCTGAGACACCTATCATTGGGGTTAATGGAGGAAATGATCAGGAAAATAGAGGTTTTACATCACATGATTGTAACATCCCACAAACCAATTTTTCTCTTCCCTTTGTATTTAATCTTGTTGTTGTTTTGTGTGTGCAGGTGTTCATTAGGTTTTAGAAAAGACTTATCAAAATAATGACATAGATGAATGATTAGGAGCTCAAAATTCCCCTACAGGTCTCTAAAACCCTCCTGCAACATCCTTAGAAGTTTTATGTAGGTTTTCCATAAAAAGACACTAAAATTATGCCTTGAACACTAGCACAGTGCACTACTATCCTCCTATCCATGCTCTTATCTAAAGGTGGTTTTCAATCCTAGTTTTACAATAAAAGAATCCTGACTGATCTCCAACCCTATTCTATCTTTGTAGATATCTGATAACACCTATTTCACTCTAGATAAGTCAATTTTCTCATTGTTCATACATCTTAGGTAAATTAGTTCGATATATCTATTTTTAATATTTGTCTGAATTTACCCTTTGTACCCAACCCTTTTAACAACCTTGGATTTATATGTCTAAGTCCTAAATAATTAAAACATTACCAACATTAAGCAAAATTATTTGAAATTAACTCATGTTTTAGATTAAGGTAAAAAAAGGTTTTGAAGGGGCCCTGAAACCCTGAACAAAAAGAGAAAGATAAAACAGTAACGTCCACAAGCAAGCCTAAAATCTACTTCACCAAAGTAACAAAACCAAATAACAAAGACCAGAAGCTAACAAATGAAATACCAAAGATAGACCCCAAGTTTTACAGAGACCTGGAAACTCCATAGTAAAAAGAGTTCAAAAAACTAGGTACCAAGACCAGATATCACAACCAACTAGCAGAACCAACTAAAAGAACCAAGAACTATCCTTCTAGTTCCAATATCATCTTCACTACTTCCTTAGCTTTCACAACAGTGTCTTGGATGGTAGCAGTCGCCTGCGTAGATCCCTCTTGCATTGCTTTCTTTCTTGAGCTTTGTCTAGTTCTCTTGCTAGGCCCCTCCAAAGTTTTGATTTCCTCATTTGCTCTTTTTCCAATGTTAACAGCAGCAGCACAAATGCTAGAGGTTACCTCCTCCATCTTTTTTTTACTTTCCTTTATGAGTTCCCTTAGGTTGTTCTCATAATCTTTGAGTTTTATGGGAATATCCCTCATCTGCTTTTCCATGTTATTGATTTTGTTCCAAACTGCCTCCTGTTTACCCTCCATTATTTCCATTTTCCTATTGATTTCCATTATCTCCTTATACGTCCATAAATCAAATTGAAGAGTAGCATCAGCTTTGCAATTGGCCAATCTAGTAGGTGGGTACCTTTCATCATTCTGCCTTTTGTCACTCCAGTCTTCTGTGTTCTTTTTAGGACTACTTCCAACTTCTTCAATATAGTCCTCCGTTTCCATTCGTTTCTGTTCCTTTGTTTCAGCAGGGCTTACATTTTGGTTACTTACTTCCTTTACTTGAGCTCCCATTTCCAATATTTGGTTAGTGACCTGAACTAGATTTTCCTTTTCATTAATCAAATCAGGGTCCACAGCAGGACCATCTAGATCTTTATCGATTTCCTCAAACACTTGCTGGTTTTCCTCAGACTCATGGTTGTTATTTTTAGACTTTTCCTCTATAGTGACTCCTTCTTTCTCATTCTTATCTTGCACTTCTTCCTCACTGGAACTTGAATTCCCACTTTTTGTTCCTCCCTCTTCCTCTAGACTCTCCTCCCCAGTATTTTCAAAACTTTTCCACTCTGTTTCCTCATCAGTAGTCTGGTTATTGAAGCTTGGGAGTTTGAATTTAGCTTTTTCATTCCCTTTTACTATTTCTTTCTTGTTACTCTGTAGGTCCTTATTTTTTCCTGAATAAGGATTCTTTACAATGGCCTTATTCTTGTAATGCCCTTCAATTATAAGAATTAACCCCTCATGTAGGATGGGACGAGATTTCATTTTCCTATGAGCGAATAGACTTTGGAGCAAGGAAAAACACAAATAAAAAGGAAAGGAGATTCTTACTTTGTGTCTAAAGTGATTGAGAAATACAAAGTGAAATTTGTGGACTCTTTTGCTTCTTCCATCAAGTATGAAGTACTCACGGATGCAGCATAAGACGTCCCTCCAGATGCCCTTAATCTGCTCCAATTCAAAAAAATCTCCACTTTTTTCTAGTTGCTGCTCCTCAGCATCCATTTTAGGGAATTTGTAAAAAGCCTCATTAGAAATGTTGGTCTGCTTTGAAATTTTTATTCCCTCCATTGGAAGCCCCGTCGCCTCCGCTATGAATTCCTCAATTAGATTCATCATAATGCCATGCAAGGTAACCCTATCATCAATCTAGTTTTTGAAAAAAGCCGTTGTAATATGGGGTTTTGAGCCATGAAGCCGTTCCATGTAACTCACAACCTTTCCTCTCTAAAGGATCTTCCAGACATCTTTTGCTTTCCACTCTTCACAATATTTGGGTTCCTGCTTCCTTGGTTCTCCTTTCCTTTTATGAGCCATACGAATCTCCTTTAACATCCAAACCCTATCAGCTAAACAATGAACCTGACTATTACCAATTTGGAACAGAACTCGCCTATGTTTTGGCACGTTTTGAATCCTCCTCATGTACTCTAGAACATTTCTATTTAATGAGTGTATATCTTCCTCCATGGATCCACTCGCCCAAATCATTAGTTTTTTATTCCAATCTGATCTCTCCCTCCTTAGCATGAATTTCATCATGATGAATGAGCGCTCTAAGATCCACGTTCTTATTTAATGTCTCCTACCAACTCACCTTGTGTCCTGCTCAAACTACATAATTTGCTATCTAGTCAGCAACTCCGTTTGCTTCATGATAAGTATGGGTAATAGTAACTTTCTCAAAAAATTTAATTAATGTTTTCATTTCCATCACCATTGCCTCTATTGACCATGAGATAGAATTTTTATTATTTAAGATATTTATGATATTCAAGGAGTCCCCTTCCAACCATAATTTAGAATATCCCGATTCAACAGCTAGCTTAATGGTTTGGAGGGCAGCACAAGCTTCAGCAATATGGCAGTTTGACTTACCAATAGGAATTACAATAGCATTGATTACATTTCCCATATGGTTTCTCAAGACTCCTCCACATCCTGCATTCCCTGGGTTACCTTTAGCAGCTCCATCAAAGTTCCCTTTGATCCACCCATGAGGGGGGACATTCCAAGTTACACCAAGTCTAGGATTTTCAATTTTTACATTAGACTTTTCTAATCTTAAAGGATTATCAATTTGAAAGGTAGGATTAGGATCCCTTTGCAATGAGAAATTCTCCTTGATAGCTCTAATGATGTTCTGCCCCACCACCCATCCTAGACGTTCTTTACTTCTGAAAATTTAGTTATTTATTTCTTTCCATATTCCCCACCAAATATGAGGAAGAGTTAGTTTCCATAAAAAAAGAACATCAGGATTCTTAGAGGGACAGTACCAACTTTTAAAAGATAGATCCACACTTTTATGTTGAATCCATGCAATACCCCAAATATTGAGGATTTCTTTCCAAACTAGCTGCGTAAAGGAATAGTTCACAAACAAGTGATCTCTATCTTCAAAACCTTTTTTGCAAAGAATGCACCTGTTCACTATGTTTATTCCTCTTTTCTGTAAGTTATCAAGAGTCAATATTTTATTTTGGAGAAAGGTCCAGAAGAAGATTTTGATTTTAGGGATGAGTCCCTTGATCCAAGCCTGTGTCCACAATGGTTGGTTATCGTTTCCCTTTGAAGTAAAAATGGTAGAAACTTTAAATTGTCCGCTAGGCTCATCATGCCAAACAATCTTATCTTCAAGATTAGA
Organism: Torreya grandis; assembly: GCA_037957365.1. Taxonomy (NCBI): domain Eukaryota; kingdom Viridiplantae; phylum Streptophyta; class Pinopsida; order Cupressales; family Taxaceae; genus Torreya; species Torreya grandis. The sequence goes on along the minus strand of JARHVA010000762.1, from coordinate 173,335 downwards.
ATAGAGGGAAATAGCATTGAGGGATATTTGAATATTATTGAAATCTTGATCAATATCATTAAGGTTCACCCATGAATTGTTCTGCCAGTATTGATTAACCATTATTCCATATCTTTGCTTACATCGGTTAATTACTTCTTTATCTTGGAATTCTTCTGTCAAAGGGATTTCTTTTAACCAAGCATCCTCCCAAAAATTCACCTTTTTTCCATTACCTACTTTCCAGGAGCTTCCTTTTTCTAAGATTTGTTTAGTACCCTGAACTGCCCCCCATATGGAAGATGGACGGCTTATGTCAGGGTAGGAAAATAAATCAGAGAGGGATTTTGCATTAAATAAATACTTATTCTTCCATATTTTGCTCCATTCTTTGTTTTCCTGAAACACCCTCCATCCCTATTTTGCTAATAGAGCTGTGTTCATGCTTCTGATTTTCCTTATTCCCAGACCTCCTTCCCTAAAGGGTTTAAAAATGTTGTCCCAAGAAATTAATGGCATTCTCCTTTTTTCCTTAGTACCTGTCCATAGAAAATTTCTCTGGATTTTTTCAATAGCTTTAGCAAATTTGTTTGGAATTCTGAAGAGACTTAAAGCATAAGTAGGTATACTTTGAAGACTTGCTTTGAGGAGGGTTAACTTTCCTACCTGACTTAGAAGATTTCCTTTCCATCCCATAAGTTTCTTGTTGAATTTATTTATGAGTTCTTCCCAAAAGGCTTCAGGGACTTTTATCCCAAGAGGGAGACCCAGGTAGGTAGAAGGGAGAGAACCTATTGAACATTCAAGGATTTTAGCTATTTTATTTTATCTCTGAATTGGGGTGTTAGTGAAGAACACAGCACTTTTGTTCTAATTTATCAACTGTCCAGAGGCAGATGAATATAGATTTATATCTTGCTTCAAAGTTCTTGCTTCCTTAACTTCCGATTGCCCCATGAAGATAGTATCATCAACAAATTGTCCATGGGAGCATATAAGCGGATGAGAAGAGGGTTTAAGACCCTTAAATAAACCTTTATAGACTAAGTCCCCTATATATCTTCCCATACAATCAGCCATAATTACAAACAGAATGGGGGATATGGGGTCCCCTTGTCTCAATCCCCTTGACAGGTAAAAGAAATGGAATGAGCTCCCATTTACCATTACAGCAATTGAAGTGGTAGATATCAACTGATAAATAATATCGACCACCTTTTTTTCAAAGCTGAAAGCTTTTAGACTGTTTGACAGGAATAACCAATCCACCCTGTCATATGCTTTCGCGATATCCACTTTCATTATGAAACCCTCATTATTTGAACTGAACAACGAATGAATATTCTCATGAACAGTAATTATGGAATTAAGGATTTGTCTACCTGGGATAAAACCATTTTTCTATTTAGCAATAATTGAAGGGATCACTTGAATAAGTCTAGAAGTAAGCACTTTGGATATGATCTTGTAGAAAGAGTTACACAAACTTATCGGCCTGAACTGATCAGGTGAGTCAACTCCAATCTTTTTAGGAATCAGACACAAAAAAGTAGAATTAACTTCCTTTAGAATCTATTTGGCTCCAAATAATTCCTTCACCACATTACTTACGTCTTTGCCAACAAATTTCCACATTTTTTGAAAAAAGAACATGGGAAATCCATCTAGTCCTGGTGCTTTATCTCCTCCTAAAGAACAGACTGCTTTGAGGATTTCCTCATCCTTCGGTATAGAACATAACATTTTGTTCTATTCTTTCGAGACCAAAGGCGGAACCACATGTAGGATATCAGCCTGGCTTTCCAAATTAATGTTTAAATCAGCCTTCATCAGGGAAGAGAAAAAGGATAGCATTTCCTCCTTGATTTTTTGTTCCTCTAGAATCTTCTGATCTCCTTTTTTTAGGTATTGAATATGAGTTTTGGCTCTATGCTTCAGAGTGGAGATATGGAAAAACTTTATTTTTTTGTCTCCTTTTTTCAACCATAATAACCTAGATCTTTGTCTCCAATAGATTTATTCCTTAGTTATTATATCTTGATATTGAGTCAACTGTTGACTTTCTTCTGACAGGAGGTCTGAAGTGTATCCACCTTGCTGAATTTTTTCCTAGATTCTACTAATTTCCTCCTTGATAATGTTCTTTTTCTCAAAGATATTTCCAAAATAATACTTGTTCCATTTCTTCACTTCCTTTTTAACATTTTTTAGCTTCGAAACAACTCTGAAGAGGGTCGTACCCTCAATAGGTATATTCCACCACTCTTCCATTTTTCTTTCAAATTGTGGATGCTGCAACCACATCTTTTCAAATCTGAAAGGGTGATTCTTTTTCAGATTCATTTTGGCCACTATGAAAAAAAGAGGATAATGATCCAAGCCTATTCTATGGCAAGCTTCCAGCTTACATATATATTCTTTAGTCTAGTATGGAGAAATTAGGGCCCTATCAAGCTTGGCCTGTATACAATCTTTGCCAATTCTCTTATTACTCCATGTAAACTAAATTCCTTGAAGCTCCATATCCATTAGTCCTTCTCTGTTTATAAACTCCATTAGATCAAATCTCCCTTCCAATTGAATAGTATTACCTCCCATTTTCTCATGATCATAGAGTGGTACATTGAAATCTCCCATTATGATCCACCGTCCACAATAGTCTTTGCTTTTGAAATTTGAGATAGTCTCCCAAACCTTTTTCCTTTGGATCTTGACATTAGGAGCATAGATATTCACAATATACCAACTTTCCTTTTGGTCAACACTAGATATTTTAGCAATCATAAGATTTTTACTATCTGTCAAGATAGATCCAGAGTAATGATTCTTCTTCCATAGCATCATAGTACCCCCTGAAGCACCTTCAGAACTACTAGCCCTAATGGTATAATTTTTAAAGTCTTTGATCTATTCTACTTTTTCTTTACTCATCTTGGTTTCTTGGAGTAAAAGGAAATCCGGCTTTTGATCTCTGACAAAATTCCTAACTATATCCAGCTTGTTAATACTATTTAACCCCCTAATATTCCAACTTAATATTTTCATTTCTGATTTTTAATGGGTATATTCCGGCAGAGTTGTCTACCTTCCATCAGCAATATTCCATTTACTTTCCTTATCCCTGATCTTCCTCAAAGATCTTTTTCTAGATTTATCTGGGGAACCAACATCCGATTTTATCTTGGATTGTGGTTTAATTCCTTTTTCTTCTTTTTTTCGAGAAGGCCCAGGAGGATTCGCCTTTGAGCTTCTCATCTCAACATTTTTTATATGTTTCTTTTTCTCATCTTTTTTCTTTTGGTCTTCTAAGTTTTTTCCTTCCTCTTCCATTTCTCCTGCGACGGGGACCCCTTCCACTAGTATGTTATTATCATCCTTAGATGACACCTGATTCTCCCCCAATTGGGTGGTAGTCGTCTCTCCTTCCTCTAAAATTTTTCCCCCTTCAGGGATCAATTCTCCTTCCTCTAGCCCATCATTGTCCTTAACATCTTTAATTTGATCTTCTTTACTTTGGTTATCAATGATTTGGCTTAATAGGCTTGTCTTTTCCTCTGTTAAATATTTAGACTTTCTGTTCTCTGGGTGTATCCCCTGTTCTTCATTCTGGGGACTTTCTTTTATTAAAGAAATATCTTTATCTCCTGTTATGTATAGAACATCAGTCTCTTCAATAGAAGAGTCTTTATCCCCTTTTGTACATAAGTCTATTAAAACTTCTTGATTTTTTCCTATCTTTCGGTAATCCTCTTTGATTTTCCATATTTTCTTTTCTTGAGTCCTAAAATTTTTCCCATCTTGAACATTTCTCGGATATGTTTTACCTCTAAAGGGACAGTTCTTGACCCAGTGCCCCTGTTTCTTGCACACATAGCAGGATTTGGCAAGTCTTCAAAGACAATCTCTTGGGTTTTCTTACCAAGCTTTGATATTAACTCCACTTTTTTTGAAATTAACTCATGTTATTCATTCACAAGATGCATTACATAATATTCTTGCACCTGAGATATATTTCTACCCTTTGCCAATTAGTTTTGTAGCACCCAAGATCATACTCTATGATGATAAGGGTGATCTTGAACAACATCTATGATCTTTATATACAACATCCCTTTATTATGCATTTAATTATAAAATTTTGACCAAATTATTTCCAAAAAGTCTAAAGGTTTATGATTTTAAATGGTTCTATGATATACCAATACAATCAGTAAGAGCATTCAAGCCTTTGGTGGATCAAGTTTTAACACATTTTTCAATCAACATTACTTAAAATATGTCATATACATAAATTTCAAAGATCAAACAAGGAACAAATGAACCTATTAAATAATATTTCTTGAGGTATAATACAATGTTGGCCAAAATGATAAATCCAATGGTAGATAAAGAGCTTTAAGATATCCTTAAGCAAAGTTTGCTTGATCCCTTACATGAGTCTATTATTTTCAATAAGTTCAAATATTTTGATGACTTATTCCATATTATTTGAGATAGAGTAATGAAACTTATTTCATTGAACAAGCTTAAGTATGTAGAAAACATGTCAACTACATCCACTGCCAAGTTTCATATCAAACCAAGTTATAAGGTAAAACCTATTGAGGCTAAAAATAAACTATGATAGTTAATATAATGTCACAATAACCTAATCATATCATCTTATACCATGAACCTAAGTGACAATTTACATGATTACCTAAGTTTCTACCTTTACTCCTTTTGAATCTAGTGGAGTGTCATCTCATATCTCTCCCTCCTCCTATGGTGGTTTATGAGTCAACCTCTACCAAAAGGATAGATGCAAATGCTTATTATGACTAACACTAATGTGTTGGGCATACTACAAATATATGTTTCAAATTGAAGCACAAGATATGTGACCCTATTGATAATGAAAAAATCACCTTTGAGGATTCTTCAAAGGATTTAGGATCACATACTAATGATCATCAAAATCAGAAAATATTCAATAATCAATTACAAGATCATTCTAAGGAAACACCAAAAGTGAAAATGGCATATCATGCACATCCTCCTCCACCACATTATCAGCAACCATTAGATGGTATTATTGATACAATTACATGCAAGTTACCTCATATGTCTCAGAGGCCTTCCATTTCAATTGATGATAATGATATTATGGATGATGGCTTAGATCTTCATTCATTATTTATCAGAGCACATATTTATCATCATCATATACACATTTTTATGGTTAAAAATAGTTCTAATGATAATGTATGTACCATGACATTACTCACACATTTTGGATATACACATGATGATTTATTACCTTTAACCAAGGTAGTCAAAGCATTTAATGCTAAAGTATTACAAGTTTTTGGTGAGATTGATTTAAATTTATAGGTTGGTCTAGCACATGTGACCACAACATTTTTATTTATAATATATACACAATATTCTTTGATATGTTATTTATAATACCTTGGTTTCATAATCTCTATGTGTTACCTTCCATAATGCATGGTTATCTCAAGTATATTAATGCTAATAATGTATTTATGATTTCAAGGATTTAATATAAATATCCATTAAAATAGGCAAAATTTATTCTACAATAACTATATAGCCTAATAAGGCTAATCATGTGTGAAAGGGTAAGAAAAAGTCAATCCATTTTCCTAGGCAACTGATACTTGAGAGACTATTACAGTAGAGATATTCAATGGATTCTATGAGGTCCTCTTTTACACCTCCATGACCTAGCCAATTATCGACAATAGAGCACCATGTTTCAAAGTAGTTAAAAAGACCCATTATTACACCAAGAAAATCATAGAGCACTAAACAATGGGTTCCATGACCCACTTTAGCTTGTCAGGATCTTGCTCCACCAAAAGAGCACAATATGATTACCAAACCAAGCAACTTAATATGTGAAAATTAACCAGATTCACCAAGTAACTAGAATTCAGAATAACACATGATATGAGAGACAATACACAAATTGTATTAACACTTTATACAGAAAAGAATACAATAAAGAAGATGCCACTTCTTTTCCACCACCTTACAGAGGTTTCCCACACCTCAAGTGAACAGTAAATCTTCTCCCCAAAGCTCTCCCTCTCAGGTCCCAACACCCAACTCAAAATACAGAGTTGGTGTTCACCTCCTGTGCTCCACGCACACCACAAGTGCTACACGCACTCCACAAGCACTCCACGTGCTCCACAAGTACTCAAGGTACTTCAAGTAGATCTCCCATGAACCTACAATAACCTGCACTTCAACAGACCATACTTATGGAAGGAACTCCCTTGCCTTCCTCTTTGCTCTATCTGAGTACACACCTGTACTCCAAGTAGATCCTGCCTGATACTGCTCCCTATTGTGTTGTTGTCTATATGATCCTGCACACCTGCAAATCAAACACGGTTCTGCTCACCTGTGAACCTTGACCTTGCACACACATACACCTGTAGATCAACGATCTTACTTACCATGTAGATCTCCTATATAGGCCATGCAACTGTGACCAAGATCTTACACACCTGAAGAACCCTTGTCCTTGCCTCACCAAGTCCTTATGATTCTCCAACCAGTACCAAGCTTGGCATTGATAGGGAACTAGGAGGAACACCCTTACTCACTTCACACACAGAAGGAGCAAACTTTGCTCAACTCAAACTAGAAAACTTTTCCAATACAACCATGAGTCTATTATATAGATCTCATCCAAACAATAATTAGACATCTAATTACAATAATTAGATCCACAGCTCTCAGTCTAAAAATAGCTCTAATCATGCAAACACTTGGTTCGTTAGCTAACTGCCCATAATTATCTCGCAGTCGAACCACATAGGCGACCGACGTCAGTCCCTGTCTACCTGGAGGTGACCGACGCTGGCCGATCACTGACCGACGTCGGTTGCTTCTCTTCACTATCCTACCGACGTCGGCTGATCAGACCGATGTCGGTTGCTCTGACGCTCAGCAACCTTCAGCAACCCCTCCAATGGCCTTCTCCATGTCTGCATCAGTGAAGCTTTTAGCTCCACAACCTAACATAGCTTCTACTAGTACTTCACAACCACATAGTCCTATGATGCATATATATAATATTACAAATTCTCCAGCTCCAAATTTGGCACATGTACATGATCCTTGGCATCTTGACTAATTTATTATACCATGTAGTCAAAGTATAGAGCACCCTATGAGCATCCATTAAATAAGATAATTGGATATCACTCTTTTTCCAAACATCTCAAAAATTTAATTAAATCAAAAATTAAGAAAATATAAAAGCATTTAAATAAATCAAAAATTAAAAAAATATTTAACATTTCACATGTTTATTAGTGTTTGCCTCCAGGTATTTTTTAAGGAATGAGATTTTTTTGAAGTGTTTAGTTATAGGTGAATATTTTTATATTGAAAATTGTGAAATACATGTATGTTAGGTGAATTACAAGGAAATATATGTAATTTACTATTAATATATGTTTATTTTGGTGAATTTAACAGCTTTATGGACTTTTTAAAATAAAATTTGGTAAATATTTTTTCAAAAATATATTAGAAATTTTTCAATAATTAGCCAATTGTTAAAAAATATCCCCTAAAAAATACCTTGGTTTACATATGTTGTTTAATTTATGTTGGTAGATATCATATCTATTTTTTAGAGATATATTTCATGGTTACTTGAGTGTGATATAGCCGTACATTCAATCCATTGGACTTTTCCTTTTCCCACATGACACGCTATATTGAGGGCATATTACTTATATTTGATCATGATTAACACATATTCTATTATTCTATGATCATTTTACATTATCATATTGAGATTGTATATTAACACTTACATATTCCTATACTCATGTTATTATCTTACACAATGTACTTGATATGTTATTCTACAAGAGATTTTGGTTACACATGTGTAATCACCTAAAAGTGGTAATTAGATGCTAAGAGTTTCACGTGAGTTAACCTATCCCTAAGCTATCCATAGACCTATCCTTCAATATTAGATCACATTCACCTACAACCACTCATAACATTATCCCAAAATTGTCATCTCAAACCCCAATATAAATTTCCTAGCATTCTACAAAGAGGACATTAGCATCACATTTGGGACACTACATCCACATGGTGCTAGTGCCCCAAACTAGGCACTATTGTCCTTATCCCTAGATCTTCCCAATAGATAGTTTTTCAAATGTGTGACCCTCCTAAGGTCAGCCTAATATCATTTTCTTATCCACACAAGCAACAAGACTCTATAAATACAATTCTAATCTACCTCTATTCACTAGATGTAAAATAGATGCAAAATCCATACAAACCAAAGATAAAGTTGAGAAAAATCAAGGTATTTAATCCTTATTATGCCCTAATTCTGCATACTATCATCTACATCATCCCTAAGTCTAGTTTTCAAGCATTTCAAATCTCAAACACATTCAAGGCATTCAAGGCCACTTTAATTCTAGCATTCACTTGCACATACATCAAACACCAAGTGGGAAAACTACATCAAACTTTATCCCTCTTCAGAGTATTGGTATGTAGGCAAAAATATACACAATGAGGTGTTGAAAATGTCTAGTCCATCATACTAACACACAAAATTATTGCTCATACCATACTTGCAAGGAGACTAGTCTTTACACACTAAATCAAGTTTTCTAGGCATAAAATAGAGTTACAGGTTTTGGTCACATAAGAATATGACATACAAACATAACAGGTGTTCTTATAAAATAGGAATAGTCTCACAAACGGGACATTAGTTCCATATTGAGGACACTACACATAGATGACACTATTGTCCATACTGGACACTACTATCTAGTGAGTAGATGAATACTAGAATCCTATTGATGACATAGACTACTACCTAGATCTCAAATTTTAGAACTAGATCATCCACAATATTCATTTTTAAACATAAGTTTATATTTATGCCTATTTAACCTAAAAATAATTTATAAACCTATGACTGTATCTATGTAAATCTATATTGTACCTAATGTATTGTTTTATATGATCTAGACTATCTTGAAGTTAGGGATGCTAGACAATAATTCCCTATAATGGATAGTAGTTCCCTATGGCACTAGTGTCCTAATCTAGGTGCTAATGACTACCTGGTCTAATTTTTAAGTGATTTGAACTGACTATTGAATCTCTATTTTATTTTATGTTTGCCCTGAGTCTAATGTCTAAAACTAAGCCTATGTATTGAAATGTATCTATGAATAACATAGTAGGAGTTTGATCTCTGTGACAAACCCTTGTGATATATTTAAATATATTCTATTACCAACACTTCATGAAGTTATCTTATTCAATAAGTTTCCTACTTTTACTAATATGTGCCACGTCAAGGAAAGAGAGGTTAAGCTCTTAGAAATGTGAAAACTCAAGTATAAAAATGGATCAGACTCAACTAATAAGAGTATAAACAAACCTCCATATAATTTTAGCACCATAGAAAACAAAAGTGATCAAAATTCCATGATCAACGCAACTTTAGAGCCTTCTCCTAGATTAGTTTTCTCTGCTCCTCAATGTAGAGTCTTCACTAATCTACCAGAGTTACCAGTACAAGTTCTAAAACAACTAATAAAATGTAATTTCATATCTCTCCCTCCCATTAAATAGGTTGATATGACATGGACTATTCCAAATATTTATGATTCAAATACATTCTATGAGTATCATAGGGCACCATACCACACAACAAACAGATGCATTATCTTGAAGCATAAGATATAAGATCTCATTGAGGCTAACATTATTGATGTGGGCACACCCATAGAGGCACTAAAATAGAAAATAGAGGCAAAGGTACTTAATATATTTTCATATCCTTTTCCAAAGAATATAGATAATGAGGTAAGGGCACATTAGGTGTTCACTATACATACCAGGCTCGTCCACCACCAACTTCTTATCACATAATTATAGAGGAGACACATCCACTACATAATATTATTGGCATGTATCACACTATCATGCCACCTAAACCACTTATCACATTTTCAAAGTATGAGATTGTGGATGATGACATAAATTTACATGCACTCTTCATACAAGCATATATAGACCACCATCCTAATCATAGTGTTATGGTTGACAATGGGTCAATCATAAGCATGTGCACCACGACACTCTTACAACACTTAGGCTACATAGAAAAGAATACATTCCCTATATATATAGTCATTAGTGGTTTAAGTGGCCATGTTTAGAGCTCCATCAGGGAGATTGTACTTCCATTATAGGTTGGACCAGCAAAAATATCCACTTAGTTCCTATTAGTGCTTAATGCAGGTGTATTTGATAATTTATTGGGTAAGCCATGGTTACATTAGCTCTAAGCCATCTCATGTATAGTAAACTAATGCCAAAATTATATATATGCTAATTAGGTGGTTAAAATTGAGGGTGTCCCATATGAGTATCCTTTTCCCATCCCATAGGTAGTTCCAACATAGATTCCAACTATAGTTATAGCACCGACACCAGTTAGAGTTCTAGTTTAATTACCAAATATTACATGGTTATATATTATAGTAGAGAGTAAAAATCTTATACATACATCATAGTGTTCAATAGAGTCATTAGAGTAAGCTAGGTCTACTTCTATGATGTTTGCATGCATGTATACTCTCCTTTAGATACCATTACTAGAGAGACCATTACATTAAAGATACATCATAGATTCTAGAGAACCTTCCTCTACTCAATTTATGTTGAGATCAATTATATTAGGTTTTAGGGGTTCTCAACATAGGGAACCTACATCACTTTCCACTTCTACATCTATCAGATGGGTCCCTAAAACCCTTATAATTCACAAGGCATCATAGTCAGTGCCATATCATCATAGCATCACTTCTCAAGTAGCTTCAAACTTAGATTATACATCATAACAATTCATGGGATTATAGTTTCCCTTTCACACCATATGTACAATCACAATTACCCTATTTGACATAGTTCATGGTGATGGTGAGTCTCCCATGAGACTCATTGGTTAGTATGGTTTCTACCCTTATACATAATTCTTTCTCTCTCTCAATATTTGTACATAGTTTATTTTTATTTTATTATACATAGCTTATACCTAGAAAACACAAAAATAATATAACTTGTCAAAATAAAAAAAAACATTTAAAAAATTTAGAAACACAAAAAATTTACAAATTGTATGTACTACTATGTTTACATTTCTACTACTTGTTATATATTTCATATTCCTAGCTATCCTAGTATAGTCAATTTTATCATACATATTGATTCACTTATTCTTATCAAGTACTTGCAGATTCTAGATAGGACTCCAATCCACTACACTAATCTATACCATCTATCATCTACCCATTGGGGACATTTACATCGATCCAGGTTTATACTTTTGATACATACACCCATTCGGGGGCATCTTATACACAGTTCCTATAACCAAGTTTTATATTTACATTCTAGTTTACGTACTGATTTATCTTGATATTGAGTATTGATCCTCATTGCTTAGATTGTTTATTGATTATTACTAGTTAGCCTTAGTATATGTGTCCATGTCTCTTGTGTGTGCTCTTTCCTACTTCTATATGCAGGCATTTAAACATGTCCTTTAATGTGGCTCTCTACCAAATTGCTTATTGTTTGCATATGTGGACATTTAGACATGTCCTTGTATGTCTTCATTCTTAGATTTAGTGACATGTGTTGATATCCCTTATATCATGGCCTCTTGGCCTATCTTTTATATGCCTTATGTATTTGTATATTTATTTCCTTGTCTTCTTATACACCATGATAATTACATTTTCTTATCACATACCCACCAATTTTTAATGCCATGAGGGACTTCATACATCTACCCTTCTAAATTGGAAGCCTTGATGGAAATTATGCCCCATCCCCTAGGTAGTTACTCAAATTTTATTATTATATAAATTGATTAAATTTATCTTGACACCATTGTGAAATACTATATTACAACATACATATTATATTTCCTACTTATGCTTAGATACATTTATGTTCAAATGTTATGTCACTAAAATATCCTTAGGACAATATTGTGGTCATGCTCTATGTAGAGGTACCAATGTTTAGTTAAAACATTCTTTTATAATGTATGTCCTTAGTCACCTAACTCCAATATGCATTCCAAGTCTGAGTTTAATGTCACCACATAAATAATGTAAAATATTGAATTTCATGATCAAATTTCCATTAATATGTTCCCTCCATAATTTAGTGTTGCACATGAAATTACATACATGTTTATAGTCAATGATAATTTCATAGATTGAGATAATCATGAATTTTTGGGTTTTTGAGTTTTGTAGGATGACCCCACCAACTGGCTTGGAAATAAAGATTCATTGTGTTTTACCATTTCCACTTGGAAATATTTCACTAGTCAAGAGACCTAAAATAATATCTTGTCATCAGGGGAATGCTAAGTTGTGGACTTTCACTTACTCACTTCTCAGTCAAGGGCCCAAATTTTGTTAATCATCATTTAGGATTGGATGCCCTAATATCTTCATAGGTGACCACATCCTAGGCAACTAGAAGCCTATTTCCTATTGATTATATACCAACCACACTAGGGGCCTGAGGAAATAGGAATATACCATTGACATCATTCCAATATGTTCAAATTTTCTTGGCTAAAATAGATCCCTAAGATTTTGACACATGGACCCATCCTAGAGGCTCACTCAATCTCCTCTCCATCATATAATTTTGATTGACCTAAGAGTATGGGGAAGCAAGATGCTTCTATATAGATCCATCCCATTCACCCAAAGATTCTACCACTCATTTGCCATGTAATGACCATATCAAATATTGAGGGAAACATGATCATGGAACTTAATGCTTAGGAGATTGGCTGTAGCTTATAAGTGCACAAAATATCTTGGGGTTGTGATGAAGTGGGATTACACCATGTGACATGATCCTATGCACCTAAAGGATCTTTAGTTTGGGCTCTTTTTTAAAACCATAAATTAAGTCCCAAAATTATAAGGAAGTGAGCAAGTGATAAGTGGGATCACCTTATATCATTCAAGATTCATAAGACAGGAAATGACCATTGGCTTATTAAAAAATAAAATAGTCATTATAATTTGAATATGAAATTTTCCTAAAAATGACTAAATAATAGACCAAATTAAAGGAAAAAATTAGTAAAATTAAATGAATAAGGATAGAATTTTTGTTGAACTTGAAGCTAATTTATTCCATTTAAATTAAATGACTGAGTCATAAAACTAAACTGATATAAATCCTTAGTCCATTTAACTCAAAATAAAATAATACCAAACCAAATAGCTTGAGGAAAATACAATGGAACAATGTAATAGTTAGATAATTTATATAAATCTAAGATGAAATAAAATGTAATTTTTAATGTACTTCAAAACATGATCTGAAATATACCAAGACTTATTAGATTCATGCAAATTCATATATTTATATCAATGAGGTTCCAATTTTAAAATCTTTTATACTAAGTGCATAAAATAGACATTTTAAGTTTAGACTTAGTCAAAAGAGTGAATTAGATCTATCATTATGACTAAAACTCCTCAAGGACATTTTTCAATTATATCAACAAATAAGATAGACCCAAGTCCAAATCTTGATTAAACCATAAGACTAGTCTCTAATGAAAAAAGAGGTTCCATGATTTTAGTGGTGAAATTAGGGTGTATTGTGAAAATAACAATAATATGGTTTCCAAATATTTATTGAGGTTTATATTATTTAATTTAAACATGATGAATTTTGTGAGTTTTTTTTTTAATACTTGAAAAAATCTTTATTAGTAATTATTCCAAGATCATTTATCAAAGATGTTAAAGAGTGCATAATTTAATGAAAGTAATAAATAATATTACCTCTCATGGAGCTAAACATAAATGAGACAAATATTTTTAAAATTGGAAATCAAATGTATTTGAGAAAAACCCATGCAATCTTATTATACGGCTTTCAACCAAAATCTCTAATCAATACAAGATTGAATCAAGATCACAAGAGAAGAAGAGAGAGATAGATATTCTAGTGAAAAAAAGAGTATATAAATGGCTCTTTTATAGATTTAGAGGAGGAAAATGGGAGTCACATAAAGTCCCATTATGAACTTACAATCCCCCTATGTATGTGCCACTTGTGGTAAAGTCACTTAAAAAGAGAGGAAAGTGTGTGTCATGTGGGGAAGGGAGAGTTACATGCAAGTAACTCTAAATCTAATAATTAGATTAAGAAGGTGAGTGACACCTCATAAAGGTAGGAATAAAATGTATTTAAAAAAATAATAAATTCATAAATAACAAAGACTTAGTAAAATCCTATAAACTTATAGAAAGGACCCAAATTAAGGTTAATTCTCCAACACTCCCCCTTAAACTTAAAGTGGGGTTACAAAAGTGGAGAAGAACTTTTAAAAACAAAGAAGGGAGTTGAAATTTCACAATGCTCCTCCTTAATAGAAAATTTATTCAATATTAATTAAAAAAGTTTAGATAGAATAAATAAAATAAAGTGCCACCAAAAGTCATAAGGAAGAAAGTGTGAGAACCAAAAATCTCCAAGAATTTGCTTCAGACAAGGTGGTCAATCTTATATGGAATAAAGACAAACTAAAAAGAGTAATTATCCACAAACCTAAAAAATAAGCAAGCTAACACCAATCTTTCAAGTTAAGTAACCATTATTCCAAAAAATAAAATCTACATATATAAAGTAATAAAAGTAGATGTAAAGGAAAATTTTAATAAGGACAACTTCCATCATAAAGTGTGTAACCTAAGAAAAAATAAGTTAGTCATAAAATCTTTAAATAAATCATATATCCTTTGAAAAAAAAACAAGGAATGCATACAAGATTTGAGTTAATCAAAATGGAGACAAAGAAGATGTGTCACTTGAAAAATATATTCTATATGAAGCATTAAAATAAATATCATAAGATGACATATCAAACTCTCTAGAATATCTATCATTTTTAGGAATCTAAATAGTTTTACCCTTACAGGGAGGAGATTTAGTCATTTTCAAATAATACAATGTATCATTTATGGATTTAACATAATATTTGTATGGATGTAATTTCTAACATTTAAGTATATGATGTCCATTTTTTCTATAATGCATACAAGGTTTATCATTATTTATCAAAGCATGAGCATTAAAAGTAGTATAATCAAAATAAATTGTATTATAAGTCGTTATATGTGGAGGATAATGAGATTATGAATTTACATTAGAAGCAAGTGAATCATTAAAATTGAGACCTATATAATTTGTATTAGAAGTAAGTAAAAGAGGTTTCAGAATACCATCTTGACAATTATCAAGCACACCACCTGAATATCCCATACTGTGCATTATTTTTAAGTTAGGATCGGTAAAATAAGTGTTCAAATATGTTCTATGTGTATGAGAATCATTAGACCCATTATCATGTGAAAAATAAGTCAAATTTTCATTTATAACATCAATAAAATATTGCATATTATCCATTTTATTTTGAAATGTATTTTAAATTACATTAATGGAATTATACAAAGTAGTAATAGTAGAATTTTGAATTTTAATTTTTTATTTAAGAGAAACTATTTTAACATTTTAAGAATAAATGGTTCACATAGTATTCTTAGAAATCAAGAAAATGACCAATTTAAAGGCCATAAGAGTAAAAGACACAAATTTCATTAGCATTGAAATAAAATAAATGACAAGAAATATTAATTAATCTAAAGAAAATTTGAAAATATTCATCATAAAAAAATTAGATAAATTAACTTATAAATATAAGTTTACCCCAAAATTAAAAGTTTTTAAAAAATTAAAAAATATTCAAATAACACAAGATGTGTTAATGTTTCAAAATATTTGACAATGTAGTTATAAAATCAAAAACTTAAATGTGGAAAGATATCAATAAAATATATCAAATCATGAATTAATACATTTAAGGAAATATTAATTAAAAAAAATGATTTAAAATTTATAACCATAGTTTTGGAAATTCAAATGCTTAGCAAATCATAATAAATAAAAAGTTGGTATATTAAGAAAAAAATGTCTTATATTTGGTGGGAATGAAAAAAAAATCATTAAAGTATTTAATTTTATCCAAATTCACCGTACTCCACATGAACAAAATTAGTTACTTTGTGGGAATAGAAAAATGCAATTTAACATATAAATATTTGCATTTTTTATGCCACTTTATGAGGCTTGATTTTCATGCTCTTTTATTAAACAACCATGTGTCAAAAAAAGGAAAGACGGAAAGTAAAAAGGCCCTTTTTGTTTTTTTTCTTAAAAGAGATTTTAAAATATTACCACATTTCCATGCTTACCCCAAAAGTCAAAAGGTTTGGTAAATGGAGTTATACATGAAATGATGATGAAAATTATAATAATAAAATTTTAAATATGTGAGTGTGAAATGCCACATTCAATAAATAAAATGACAAAAAATAAGAAAGCTATTATGGAAATAAATTTCTAGGAGAAGCAACACAATTGGCAAAGGATAATACAAAACAAAACTCTTTGTAACAGTGATGAAATAATAATGATGATGTAGGAGGAAACATATAATATCAATGAATCTTGAGGGAAGTTAATCTAGAGCTAGACATTAAAGAATTGAAAGTGTAAAAAGAATACACAAAGTTGGACTGAGACAAGACACCACAGATAAGAGGGTGGTCTCAATAGTTTCTTAAAAAAAAGGAAGAGCAAAGAAAGATATCATACATGAAATAAATGTGAGCATATAGATAGGAGACAAAAAACTCTATAGATATGGTAGAAGAATCATAAAAATAGGCCAACAAATATGCCACAGATTAGCTAAAGATAGATATGGCTCAACTTGGCAGTAAAAGCAAAATAAACAAAAGATTTAAAATAAATTTTTTTAGAGACAACCTAAAATAAAATACATTATACAAGAATATAAGAAAACACATTTATCATAAATGAAAAAAAAGTAAAATACTAATCAAAATGCATTCATCAAATGTGAGCATGATGCCACTCAGGTGTGGGAAATAATATTACTAAGAGAGGGGGTGAATAAGTCTTTAAAAAATTTCATTCAATTTCAATTAACTATTTATGAATCATATTAACAAGTATGTATAAATAAACACTTATAAATATTAAAAAATAAGAGCATGAGACATATGAACACATCATATACATGGGAAACCATCTTGGGGCAGAAAACCCACTAATGAAGTAAATGGACTACAGTCCTATAAGACAAACATCAACATTTAGTTGAGCACCCAATCAACTTAGAGCACCAACCCTAATTTTTAAAGCATTAATTTGACATTATTGAGCTATTAATAACTTATCAAGGATAACCAAAACATAATTTACCAAGAACCCACTTGGCTTTAGCAGACTCCAACTTGCAAGGAGGCTACAACCCCCTAGATGACTCAGTAACAATTAAGCCACTTGATTGTTTGATACCTTCAAAAGTCATTTTTGATTATATAACATATTATGATTTAATAAATATTTTATTCACTCTATTAAACCTTCTCAAACTTATCTTCAACCCTCTCAAACTAATCTTTATCCATCTTCACTCTATAAGCCCTTTTCATGGCTTGTTTAGGTCTTCTAAACTTTATCTTTTATTTCAAAACTTTTGTTAGATATTCATGATATCTATATTGGTACACATGACCTCATACTCATGAATTATTTATATAATTCACATGTGTTTCTCTGATATTTCACTCTAAGCATCCCCTCACTTTATTTCTCTAAGCAGACAAAAAAAGGCCTAACTATCTTGCTTATATACAAGTCATTTGATCATATCCTTCTAGGTTGGCTACATATTCAAATTACTTAGGTTGACCATGAATAGGTTAAATAATATTAAAATAACATGCCTAATTCATGAATAAAAAAGCTACAATTTGGTTGACTATACATCAATTAGCCCTTATTCCTCTTTTAAGCTTATGGAGACTTAATAGGTCTTCTCAATAACACATTACACTTTGATCTCTTTAAAGCTTATCAAAATGATTAAAATGGTAGGAAAAAATCAAATTACACTCTAATATACTTTATCCAACTTTTATTTAGGTCTAAAACACTATTTAGGTCCAATTACTACTTGAACCCTTCTTCAAATCATTGCGTATTAAAAAATTACACATATACAAAACCCTTACCTTAAACAACTAAGGTATATACTTAATTTTGATAAATATTAATGGAAACATAATAAATATTCTATAAAATCATGACATAAAGGCCATCACCAACTTCATCTAATGCTTTAACTTAAGTAAAATAGGATTAGACACTCTTTTGTAAGATGTTCACTCAGAATTATCAACTAACTCCAAAACACAGTCAAGGAAACATGAATATCTAACACATGATTAAATATATTAAAGGGATTTAAATACATTTAAAATATATAAAAACATCATTATATATTTATTATTCAATAAAATCATGATATCTAATTAAAATTACTAGTCTTATAGACTAATTTTCTGACCTACTCTCTTACAAACTCTACTTAACTAGATAAGCCAATTTAGCTTCAATGATTCAACCACTTACACTGAATTTAAAGATTATAAAAAGAATGTATAGATTAATAATATATCAAAAAAACATCACCATGCATTTCAATGCATCACTCTTTCATGAAAACTCATCATGAAACATCTTTTCTCTTCTATTTGATTTCTTCACTGTCTACACCACTAGGTCTATTTAGTGACTAGCCAATTTTGATTACTAGTTTCACACATATGAGATATAGAACCTATCCTAGATCCTTTATAAACATCAACTATAAGTCCCACACTTTTATCTTCATCCACTTATCAACTTTGCCTTGATCAATGTTTTCTTCTACAATAAATCTTCGAAAGACAAGTACTTATCTATATGGTCTTCTTTCTCACCTAAAAACCAATCACACCTAGAGATACCTAGGAGAGTTGAATTCAACATAAAATAACTTGTCTGATCATATCAGACCATTCTATTCTCTTTTGAACAAGATCTTCAAAATCAAGTCATACTCAGGGTTTTATAAGGGTTTAGGCTAACTTTTAGTCTTAACGATCATTCATAAAATTTAGATATTATTTCTAGAAACCAATTATTGTATTTTTTAATGTATAACCCTTATTTATCTACCATGAATATCTTATGTTCCCAAGCATATATTTCACATACCCCTGAGCACTGAAAAAACCTTCTCAGGTAGACATCTATTCATTTTGTGCACTCATGAAACCTTGAAATACTTTTGAAGACTTTTCTTTGAAAACCTTGATCTAAAACTTCATTCACATACTTAAGACAACTTGACTCACCTCTATCAATGTTCATCTACTCACTTAGTTCATGGAGACTAATCATGTTACCTCATATGGTCACCATCTCTCTTCTTAATTTCTAAGCCTTGATATGTAAGTCTTATTAAGAATTGTATCTACCCTTCTAACCACTCTATAGGACTTACATTGAAACTTTCATAAGTTTCAATTCCTCTTTTGTATGATTAAAAAATATCATACACTCACTCTTTATATATTTAATATAACTTCTTTTGATCTAGTTATGGAGCTTCAAAGCTTAATTGTAGTATCTTAAGAGCTATATACACATATATTCTGAACACGTAGATATTCAATATGACCTTCTTTCTACTCATATAAAAGGTCTTAAATGCTTTATATATAACCTCAGATAATCTCACTCATGCTCAAACACTATCAAGTGTTATTTAGGGCATTCTCATCTTCATAGCAAATTTGGAGCATCTTCAGTGCTACTTGCATAGAACTTCAGAGCACACTACTTCAACCTCAGAGATTACTCATTTCATATTGCCACCTACAAATAAATCACACAAGTTCTAGACAAAGCATTAAAAGATGATTTACATTTGCTATATTAACCTTCAAGACTTGATTTACCAAGTATTTGCATAATAACCTTTGATAAAAACTACATTAGATTGACATCAAAGAAAGATCCATGCATCTTCATTAGAATGGTTGACATCAATGATAACATTAAATATAAAAATTAAACACTCAAATACAATGATTAAAAAATCTCTCACTTAATCAATGATAATGTCCAACAATCTCCCCCTTTGTCATTGATGGTAAACCCACTCAGAAAGCACTGTTAACCACTTCTTGATAGAAATCATCTCTTAGACCTAGTTATTGAATTTTGTTTCTCCCTTTCTGATCTTGCTCCTTTTTCTTATCTTTTTTTATCTTTCTCCCCTGTTAACATTACTGATAAACTATTTCCACAACTATCATCTCTTTTAGAATGAACTTAGATCATAAGATCACTCTAACATAGATTAGGATCAGTCAACTTACTTGAATAGCTCCCCCTTAAACCAAACATCCACCACTCTAGTAGATATTAAGGATTATCTACAACTACTAAAATCAAACTCTTCTCTTCCTGTAAGTTAACACTATCTGTCAAAGACACATAGTCTTTATAATATATAGCAACCACTCTTATAAACTTATCAATAAGATTAATCTCTTAGTTGATTCATCAAAATACTCAACAAATAGAGTCTACAAATAATCTCAAATAAAATATCTCCTTAACTCTATGTATACCAAAATTAATCACTCTTTGATAAAGAAAATAGATCTACCAAGCTCCGCCTTAGACCAAACATATCTTCTTTCACTTAACTAGGAATTCAAGATCACACACCTTTATTTGACATGGGTATAGAAGATACCAAAATCTTTGACCACACTTGATACCAAATGATATTAAATAATACCATTTTCAAAAATAGGGACTTCCCCTTTGTCTTCATAGTTTGGACTCACCTAAATAAATAAATCTCAAAATCTTACTTCTTATACCAAATCTTATGCATTCTATCTTTATATCATATTTTGATTGCAATATCACTCTTCTATTGATATAATAATTTCTCCATGAAGATTAATGGAGCCACCCCTTTTTATATGGCATCAAAACAACATGAACTCAATAGATTCCTAGATATCCATACCCTTACTAGGATAAATATTATTTAAAAACATTCTATACCTAACTCACTCTTTAGGCTTTATCTCATCATCAACCTTGACAACCTTATTCTTATTTTATTTGACAACCTTGTCAACACATGCAAACAATAAGTCTTCTTGACATTCCTTCACTTCTAACTTTTGATCTATAGTAGTAAACATACCATATTGATTTATGAGTTGATCATGAATCACCTTATCATCATTATTCTTCTTGGATACTTATCCATTCTTATTGGTTTGATTATTCATATGAGAATCAAGACTTCTCTTGTCTCCTGATATGTGGCTTTAGCATCCACTATCTTTACTCTAATATTTCACATAATCTTCTTTAGTATTTTGATATACCTTTACCTTATCTATAGGGTTTGTCTTCTTGATCCATATCTTAGTGATATGTCTATGAACCTATTTATCTTGATTGAATGATATTATAAGTATTTTAAGATAAAATCTTGAAATATGTCCTTCATGATGATAGCTGTAACATACCACTCTATACAAATTATCTATTTAATTCTCATGTGTTTTTATGCTCTTTCACTCTAAAAATCCCCCAACTTTTTTCTTTAAGCACACAAAAATAGGCCTGAATCCTTACTTTTATATAAGTCTTTTGATTATATCCTTCTAGGTTAGATACATATTATAATCACTTAGGTCAACATGAATAAGTTAAATAATATTATAAATATCATGCCTTATTCATGAATAAAACACTAAAATTTGGTTATCCATACATCAATTAGCCCTTACTCCTCTTTTAGGCTTATGGAAACCTAATAGGTCTTATCTATAATATATTACCCTTTGATCTCTTTAAAGCTTATCTAAATTATTCAAATAGTAGGAAAACATCAAAAACCAATCAAATATCCCTTATAAAAATTATATTTTGGTATAAAACACCTTTTAGGTCTAATTACCACTTGAACCCTTCTTCAAATTACTACTTATAAAAGGCTTGCACATATACATAAACTATACCTTAAACAACTGAGGTATATACTTAATTTATACAAATAATTATGGAAAAAAAGGTAAATATAAAATAACCTTATGACCTTATCATCATCACCAACTTCATTTTATGCTTCAACTCAAGCGAAAATAGGCTCAAACACTCTTCTACAAGATGTTAACTTAGAATTGTCAACTAACTCCAAAACATAGTCAAAGAAACATACACATATAACACATGATTAAATATATTAAATGTATTAAATACATGAAAATTATCTTATAATATCCATAAATATTAATTATTCAATCATATCATGAGATATAATGAGAACTATTGGTCTAACAGGGTGATCTTTTGACCTTCTCTCTTATAGACTCTACCCAACTAGATAAGCCAATTTGGATTCAATGATTCAACCACTTACACCAAATTTAAAGAATATAAAAATAATTTATATATAATTAAAGATCCAAATAACATCACCATGCATTTTAATGCATCACTCTTTCATGAAAACCCATCATGAAACATCTTTTCTCTTTTATTTGATTTCTTCACTGATTGTACCACTAGGTTTATTTAGAGATTACCCAAATTTGATCACCAATTTCCCACATATTAAATATATAACATGTATAAAATCCATTATTAACATAAACTATAAGTCACACACATTTATCTTTATCCACTTAGTAACTTTGACTCAGTCAATGTTGTCTGTTACAATAAATCTTCGAAAGACAAGTACTTATCTATATGGTCTTATTTTTCACCTAAGAAACCAATCACACCTAGAGATACCTAGGAGAGTTTAATTCAACATAAAATCAATTTTACAATCATATTATACCATTTTTATCTCTTTTAAACAAGATATTCAACATCGAGTCACACTCAAGGTTTTATGAGGGTTCAGACTAACTTCTAGTCTTAACGATCATTCATTAAACATATCTCTTATTTATAAAAACCAACACTTGTATTTTTGATATACAACCATTAATTATCTACCATTAATATATTAGTTTACCAAGTAGTTGTTACATGTACCCATGATCACTGATAAAACCTTATCGATTAGACATCTCTTCATTCTGTGCACTCATGAAACCTTGAAATACTTTTCAATCCTTTTCGTTGCAAAAATTGATCTAAAAATTCATATACATACTTAAGAAAACTTTAATAACCTCTATAAATGTTCATCTACTCACTTAGTTCATGGAGACTACTCTTGTTACCTCATCTGGTCACCATCTCTCTTCTTGCTTTCTAAGCCTTGACCTGTAAGTCTTATTAAGCATTATATCTAACCTTCTATCCACTATATAGGGCTTACCTTGAAACTTTCCTATGTTTCAATTCCTCTTGTTTATTATCAATAAATATCATAAACTCACTCTTCTTTAGATATTTATGATAACTTATTCATAGCTATTTAAAGATCTTTAGAGATCAACTGTAGTATCTTTAGAGTTGTATACACAAATATTTAAAGCACACTGATATTCAAAGCTGACCTTATACTAATTTTCAAGGACTTATATACCTAAAATACAACATTATACAATATCACTCATTTTCAAACACTGTCAAGTGTTACTTAGGGCATTATCTTTAAAGCATTCTCATCTTCATAGCACATTCAGAGCATCTTCGATGCTACTTGCAAAGAATTTTAGAACACACTGCTTCATCTTAGGATCTTACTCATTTCATCTTGACAACTACAAATAAAATACCAAAACATCTAGATAAATAATTACAAGATGATTTACATTTATTATACTAAACTTCAAGGCTTGCTTGACCAAGTATTTTCAAAAGAACCTTTGAAATTAAATACATTATATTGACATCAAATAAATAACCATACATCTTCATTAAAATATTTTATATCAATGACAATATTAAATATCAAAACTCAACACATCTTCATTAAAAATGTTTGACATTAATGACAACATTAAATATCAAAACTTAACACTCAAAGATAATACTCAACAATCTCACCCTTAATCAATGATAATGTCCAACATCAAGTAGAAGAGTGCAATGATCAAAGACCAAAGACCAAAAAGGGGAACATTAATAAAAATAAAATAATGCATAGAATTAAAAAAAATACAATGCAATGATAGAGATATCTCTTAGTAAAAAATTTAAAGGTAAAAAAATTAGAAAGAATATGACCTACCTCTATGAATAGAATAAAATACAATAAAAAATAAGATCCCTATAATTGAATAGATGGAAGCATGCATAAATATAAAATCCTAGCTAGATAGGAAATGAATTGAGCTAAAATCTTTGAGCATGACAAGATAAAAAATTAATAGAATGTTAAAAGAAAGCCACATAGAAAAAGAAATACACAAAACTTGCATAGAAATAGAAGACTAAAATTTTATTTATTAATCTTAAGTAAAGTTTTGAAAGAGCACACAAACAACTATAGAGGTTTAAGTTTTGAAGTTAGAGTGCTTAAAAAACTAGAAATCTAGATAAAAATCATAAAACATATTTCAAATTGTTTTCCTACCTTAACAATGGCCTAATACATTGATTTTGATGAAACTAATAAAAGGGAACTTTAAGAACTCCTAACCAAACATCCTGACAGGCAAGATGGCATGCTCAAAATAATCCAAGAAGAACAAAAAAGTATAAACAATGATCAATCTTCTCAAACTACAAAGCAACCAGTTGTAAATGATACTATAGGGGAAACTATGTCTCAACAACCCCCTGTACCAACAAAACCTTCTTCTATGCCACTAGCTATAGATAGTACATCTTTGTCTCCTAATGTGGTAACCCTTCTATAAGAGAGAAGATATCTTCAATCCAAGGTGCTACATCTTGAGTAAGGTGCCTCTAAACCTACATAGGCTTTAGATTATTTTTCTCTTATACATACACCATTAACATGTCACATTTCTTCTACACCCTTGCCACAAGGTTTCGTTCAACACAATATTACTATATATGATGGCAAGGGTGGTCTAGAGATAGATTTGAGAGCCTTTCATGTAGCATGCTTGGACTATGTATCCAATTACTAGCTACTTACCAAGCCATTACCATAAAGCCTAAAGGACTATGTTTTATAATGGTTCTATAGTTTACTAAATCAGTTGATCATTACATTCCTTTAGCCAACATGTTCCTAGCTCACTTTAGCATTAACATTGGTGATAGGGTTTCATATGCCCAAGTTGCACAATAGAAACAAAGGTCAAATGAGCATCTCATAGATTATGTTATTTGATATAAGACTATTTTGGATAAGATGAATAACCCCATGGTTGATAAATCATTACAAGATCTCTTCAAATAGAGTCTCTTACCAATTTTTCATGAATCAATTATTTTTAAAAGATTCTCTTCCTTCACTGAATTCTGTCATACACTAAAGGAAAGAGAAGTCAAGTTAATTTGAATGGGAAAATTCAAGTACACAAGTATCTTAGAAAAAACCAACAAGAGTAGTATTAAAGTCCCATAAAAGGTCAAGGTAAATGATAATAAGACTTACAATCAATTAATAGTTAATACAGCTTCAGAGCCCCCTTAATGAGTGGTTTTATCAACACCTCCTCAATGTACCTTTACCAATCTACTCATTTCTCTAGCCAGAGTTTTACAATAACTATTAGAATGTGACATCATATATCTCCCTCTTATTTAGATATTTAACCCAATAAAGCCTCTTCCATGGGGATATGATCATCATGCATTTTGTGAGTTTCACAAGGCACCAAGCCATACAATTAATAGATCCATTAGTTTGAGACACAAGATACAAGATTTAATAGATGGAAATCATATTGATCTTGGCACTTCAATTGAGCCTCCTCAAGCCAAGCCAATTAGGATAAATCATTGAAAATATTTTTAGATATATTTTCATAGAATTTAAAATAAGAGGCAAGGAAACATCAGTGGCTCACCATGCATATCATGCACATCCCCCACTAGATACATATAGGGCACTTTCAGTTGAGACACATCCTTTGAGCAACATGATTGGTGTATATAACTCTAGAGTTTTAGCTAGACCTTCCATTTCCATCTCAGAGCAAGAGATCATCGAGGATGATTCTGATTATCATGCACTCTTTATTAAAGCTTACATTCATTATCATCTTATTCATAGTGTTCTTATTGATAATGGATCCATTGTAAACATGTGTGCTATGACATTAATATAGTATTTAGGATATTCAAAGTAGGATATTAAACCCATAGAAATAGTTATCAATGGATTTAGTGGTCACATACAAATTTCATGGGGTGAGATCATGCTTCCTTCACAAGATGGCCCAACACATGTGGCCACATCATTCACTATAGTTCCTAGCGTAGGAGTTTTTGATATGTTACTTGGTCAACCATGAATATAGAAACTTCATGTAGTACCTTATATAGTTCAAAAATGCATGAAATTCATTCATGTTAATTAGGTTGTTATAGTTGGTGGAGTTCTATATGAGTTACTACTCCCCACTTCAGAGCCATCTACTATTCCATAGTCACTATTTTTAGCTTTACCACCAGTTATAGTTTCTCCACTAGTTATGGTTCTTCCTCTAGTATAAATTAAAAAATATTTGAGGCATCCATCACTAGCATAGAGGGTTCATATGCCTCCATAGATTCAGGATTCTAGAGAACTTCCAGCTATAGTGTTTACACTTAGGGTAGTCTCATTGAGATCTCATGCATATATATGTAGAGCACATGTTCAAAGAGTTTTTCCTACTACCAGATGGGTCCCTAAGAGCCTTATAGTTATATACACTTCTCAAAGTTATAGGGGGGGCCATAGTTAGTTCCCACTTCAAAAACTTCAAATTATTTACAACATATATAACTTTCAAAGCCATAGTCTTAGCATCTCCATCATGCTTCCAATCACACAAGATTCCTCTCCTTAATATAGGACACCGTGTTAGGAAGTCTCTTATGAGACTCATCAGTTAGTATCACCTTTTCTTATCCCACTTATACATTTTATCTTATGCTTTATTGTAAATAATTTCCCTATGATTTATTTTACATAGCTAAAATATTCTCAAAATAAAAAAACAATTTGAAATTTTAGAAATATCAAAAACAATACGAAATTTCAAAATCCCAAAACATTCAAATATGTCACAAACACAAAAACATCTTGATTTTATGCATCCTCCATGATTTACATTTCTACTAATATGCTAGAATTACATATGATGTTTTATGCTATTGTTTATCAATTTATCTACATTACCATGTTTCACTTGATCTTTTTTGAGTGTGTGTAGTGACTTCTAGACCCTTGATTTCTTCACTCTACCCATTGAGGGGGCATCCTAATCCTATATGTGAGACACACATTTATATATCTTCCCCTTGGGGGAATATTCTACATGACTACCCCATCTATGTTATGTCATTTCTACACCACACACTCTAGTTATCATGTTGATCTATATTATTTACTAACTTACATAGATTACTCTATTGACACTCACTAATATTTAACACTTATGTATTTCTATGTATATACCTAGTCTTGTACTACATGTCTTTCATACTTTCATACTCTTGCTTTGATTAGTTATATGTGCTTATATTTTCTATTCTTTACATGTTTTATCTTCTTGCTTAGCATATCTTGATGTGATTGTATTCCCAGTTCCTTCTTATTTCTAGTATGCGCTTTAAGACATTTTCCAATGTCCTTTACTTCTATTCATGTGTGTGCCTTTGGAAATTTTCCAATGTCCCTTTCCTATACTCTTCTATATGATTATGGATTTCATGCCAACTTACTTGTTTTAATTATATGTATATGTGGCATTTGAACATGTCTTGTATGGTTACTTTCTAGTTTAAGTGACACGTGCTCATGTCCCTTGTTTTCTTATCCCCTTGGCCACTCTTTTATGCTTCTTACTTCTTACATTGTGTGCTTATTATTTTATTTATTTCAATTGTTTGTAATGTCATAATCCAAATCATACATTATCTTGATTCTTAGATGCCATAATAGATATCATGCTCCATCCCTCCATGAAAACTAACAATTAACAACTAACACTTTTAGTTCTATTTCATTACATTTAACATGATTTTACATTGTTATATACATCTAGGCATACCCCTATTTATCTAACAATATCTCAATACAAAACATGTTATATCTTGAGACATTTTGTCAATATCACTATTATATCATATATTTTATAGCATAAAACACTTGTAAGGCTCTTTCTTCTAAGGGTAGTCATTAAAAGATCTCCATTCCTACCCTTAGAAGAGGGGATAAAAAAAAAGGGTTTTGTCACATAGATTGGATCTCTTATCAACCAAAAAATCTAGTTTTATAACACTCAAAATAGTAACTAGTCAGAATAGACTAGGAAACTAGTGAAGAATCTAGAATAGTCATCAGATTTAGCCTAGGAAAATAGCACCAAGATTAGACTATAGCATTGATGGTGTTACTATCCATTTATAGTATTCTTATCCAAACAATAGAAAAACCCAAATTCCTAGAAGTAGGTAGAAAAGTAGGTTCAACTATAGATTTACATAGCTAGACCAGTTCAAAATCAATAGTTTCAGTACACATTTTTTCTTAAAGAATATAGATATAGGGTAAATCATGGATGCCATGATGGCTCTCACTTCTAGTTTTAAATACGAAAGTTGGTATAAATTCTAGATTATAATCCATGTTCTAGACATCAATGATTAGGGGCAATATGCCTAGCACATTTATTTCTTTTGTTTCTTAGTTCAACATTGTCCAGATATTCTTAATATTTATATGCCTTATTACATATATAATTGGTTGGTATCATTTTAGAGTGGATTTCATACAACCCTACCCTCCACATTCCTAAGTTCCTGAGTTCTTGAGTTCCCAAGTGGTTTCTACATGAGCTAGATTCTCAATTTTAGAGTGGCCAAGAGTGGCCTAGTTTTAATTATACATTCATCTATCCATGCCAACATTGTTAAATCATAGTACATTCATGGGATTTAGGATCCATCTCATATGACATACATTTCATACCAATATCAGTTCATAGCCTCACTTCATAGGGTAATGATGGAGCCAAAGGTCTAGCTAGCCTTTGTATTCTTGAGACACTTATTCAGAGGGATTAAACACATAATCTAAACATTGATCAATACACACATAACCACCTATCTTCACTTAGTAGGAAACAATGGAGCCAAAGGTCTAGCTAGCCTTTGTATTCTTGGTCCACCTATCTATAGGGATTGAACACACATTCCAAACATCAATCAACACATACATGATCATCTAGCTTCACTTAGTGGGTGATGATGGAGCCAAAAGGCTAGCCTTTGCATTCTTAAGCCATTTTTCAAGGAATTGATCACTCAACTCTATTCAAGATATTAATCTTAGTATAGCATTAACCAACATTACTTAGCATCATAACATGTTTTGTATTGGTCCATATACTTGGTAAGGTGTATTCATTATGTGCTCTTTATCTCTCTTATCTAGCTTTATACATTCTTATTTTAGATATAGTGTATCTAGTATGAACTGATCTACTCTTATTTTTCTTTTAGAATCACACTTCATACCATGCTCTCTCTATAAAAAACCCAACATCATAACAACATCATGAGCTTCACCCTTATAAGTAAGTTTAGGTATGCTTTGACTTTTTCTTTTATCCTAGTATTTGGATTTGTTGTATCACTAGAATAAAGGGGGGGAATGTAGTCATAAAAAATGTAAAATTGGTAACTTAAGTGTGGATTATGACTCCTAATCCATATATCCCTTTTACTTTCTCTCATGACCCTCACAGGCTTAATTTCACTAATTTTTAGTCTTCCATAGCCTTCCAAACTTGATCCCAATTGAGCTAGGACCCTCTTTTCATGACCAATCCATCCCCTTAGGTCCCATCTACCTAGGAAAATAGCACCAAACTAGGATTATATCACTAGTGCCACTCTTTCCTACTTTTGGTACTATTGTCCAAGCTTATTTCTAGGCCTAATGATCAATTTCTTCTAGTTCCCCATCCTTCTCCTTGTTAGCCTAATGAGAGCACATTCAACCCATGACAAATAGATCCTTATAAAATCTTGTTAAAATATCATTTGGAAAGGGTTGGTAAATATCAAAAATCAAGCAAGAATATAATCAAGACTACTCAATCACATTTATGTATTCTCTACATATAACCATCCAATACTATTTCCAATTTATTCAAATACTTACACCAATCACTAATCATCTCAAGCACACCTAGTTTAACATTTCCTTACATTCTCATATTAAAATTTCACCAAGCACTTTCAAAGAGAGAACTAAATATGGCTTGATCCCTCTTCAAAGTATTTGTAAGTCGGTAATGTGCCCACATAAGGGGTGTGGATCCACATTTAGTGAATCTTACACACTCTAAATTCCCCTCTTGTTTGAAATTAGTCAAAGTACAATGGAAGATAGAGTTTTAAGAGACAATTTTATTTATAAAGAGCTCTATAGACTTCTAGCTACCAAAAATTTAGAGACAAGGTCACATAGACCTATGAAACAAAATTCAAAATGCTTAGATCCTCAAGAAAACATCATCAGACAAGGACTACAACACTAGTGCCACTCCTATCCACTTTTAATGCTCCTATCTAAATAGAAAATCAAAGTTAGAATTATGTTTATGATAGTGTCCTAGGCCTACATAGTGAATATCAAATCTTATCTCAGTCAAATCAGCACAATTTAATCTAATTCTTATTTTCTCCATCTTATTAATATTTTTATAAAAGCTCTAATTACCAATAAATTTCACAAATTAGTAGCTTACTTACCATATATTAATTACTGATTTATCAATCTAGACCCTTTAACTAAATAAGGACTAAAACCCTAATTATTCCCAAAAAATTTAAATCAGTCACCAACTTACTAACCTAACCTTAACTAACCTGTTTCAACCCACCTTAACCCTTTTTCTATTAGACACTTGACCACGATGGTCAACTTAACCATTGATGGTTAGCTTGACCATGGATGCTAGGTCCTTACCCTTATAACACATCACCATCTATGTGTGAGCTAATGAGTCACAATTAAATATTTTCACCTTATGTGGTGATAACAAACTCCCAAGCATCAAAATTAGTAAGCCAACCTACTAGGTAACATTCTATCCTCCATCTCTCTTTGCCTATAAAAGGAGGGGAGTAAGAGGTGAAATAGATCATCATCACAAGCATTATTACACATAGGTATTAAAGCTTCCCAAACAATATTCTTTTAGTAATTCAATAATAGAAATATAGATATCAACCTCTACCTAAATTTCTCTCAAGGTAAAATACCATTACTCTATTGAAATTACTCCAACCATTAACCATTAACCACTTAGCAAATAATAGGTATAATTTATGTTTTAGTTATATATAGTTTGTAACTTCTAAGCCTAAATTCAATTTATTACATCTATATTCTGACTTTAATGTCCTTAATCAAACCCATATCTATTCAATAACCCATTATGCAACTCTTTTTGAATACATTCACAATCCACAAGTAACCATTGATGGTCAGCCCAACTATTGATGGTCACCCCAAATTGTTGATGGTTACCCAACCATCAACAGTTAGCTTAACTATTGATGGTCAACCCAAATAATAATGGTCACTATGTCATGAAATAATAGCAAGCTATTTTTAACCCCTTACCCCCAACCAAATCTAATTTTTTGTGTCCCTGCCTATTCATAAGCCCCTGACTAATTTTATTAACCTAACCTAATCTATTCTAGCATTAGTATTGACCTAATTTTTCTATATTTAGTCATTTTTTCTTTCAAGCATTCATATACTTCATATATTTCATTTTATTACTTTCTATTATTTGATTCAGGTATCTTACTTTTATCTCTTCTAACTTAATTGTTATCAAAGAGTGGATTGACAACGTTCTAGCAAGCTCACACTTATTAGATCTAGCTCATGGTAGATAGTCCACCTAACTATCTTGATAAAAACCCCTTTTATTAATGTTTTCTTATCTATAGGTTATTCCTTCCAAGATAAAGAGGATCTTTCCACACTTCTCTAGATTGCACACACATCAATAATTAAGTATTTCTACCACACCCTTATTACTAGTTTCTTATCTTCTTCCAAAATTAAGAAATGGGCAGAAATTAAGAAAAACATTTTGTCATGCCAGGTGGGACCCCAACGTCATCTAGGTTCCATTTTCTTCCTTTATTCTATAATCATACAATGAAATCTGAAGTTTATTTTGGGCTTAAAATAAACCTTACATACATTGATTGCTTGCTTATTTTAGTTCATCTAGTTAACTTAAAATCAAAGTAATTAATCATAGTTTCACTCTTGTTATCACACACTTTACCAAAACACGTAATCAATCAACACATAAAAACAAACTTGAGACAAGGCCCAACTAAGATTTCACCACCTAATGGTAACCTTACCCTTTCAAAAAAATCCTACTTAGAGGTCACTACCAAAGGGAGAACTAACTCAACTCTTTGGTTGAGTATAAACTCTAAAATTTAGTATATCTTGGCTAATCAACCAACACACTTATCAATGTGGTGTGTGAAGTGAGGAGGTAGGCCCCAGTATTAAGCCATGTATTGATGTTTAATACATATTCTTTTTGAGAGCCTTTAATCCCTAAAACCAACCTTAGATTTCCTCTTTAGTTCCTAATCTACAAACCAAATTTCCTCTTCACACTTTATAAGGCATACTAAAAATGTGATCTAAAAATAATCCTAAGTTTTAACCACAATTTAGTGTATATTTTTATTTCCTTTATATTCTTTTCCTTTTTGCTTGCTTTATGTTTGAGTTGTGATCTTTTCATCATTTATTTTCTATTCATCACAAGGTCTTTACTAGAAAATAGTTGATAAATCAAACCAACGAAGAACCACCATCTTCCTCTTCCTCTTCTTCCATGGATTATACTTTAGATGTTGAGAGTTATCCCCATCTTTCTCCCCCTCCTACCATACCTTGGATAGTTATTGAGGGTGATGCAAATTTCACTACCTTTCTCAAAAATATCCCCATGGCCCTCCAACATTATCTAAACACCTTAGCTCACTATACCCCTACTACTTTAGTTCCTCCTATGGATCTACCTTATGGTATACCTCCCCATCTTATGGTTGGTTCTACCTCTATCCAACCTATGATCGCCCAAGCATCTTCTTCTATAAATATCCCATGCACTACCACCACCCAAACCTAATCCAACATCCTAACCAATAGCCAAACACCCCTACAACAACTAACAGTGCCAATATAGGAGTAACCTCACCTCTTGTTACCAATACTTCATCCACCATGTGGGTATGTTCTAACCCTATTTCACCCATTCCCCTTGTTACTACCAATCCACCAATTTCCACACCTCTTCAAAAATTGGTGCTTTCTATACCTCTTACCCTTCCACCTATTAGCACAAGAGTTACCAATAAACCCAACCATCTACTAACCCATCCACACCTCAAAATCAACCCATATCAATCCCTAAAAAAACACCCATGGCATCCTACCAATATGTTCCCAATCCACAAGGATACATATCAAATTCTACCCAACCTTTTATGCCCATTGCACCATCCCAAACCTTTAATGACCACATATGAATATGTGGTATCTTCTCAAATTTATACCACTTATCCATATATTTATACCACCCAACCTCAGCCAAACCTACCATATAATTAAAGATCTTCCCAACCTCAAACAAATTTGGTCAAAATGTTAATGGACAAAATGACCAACCTAGAGTCATCTTTTTTGGGGGTTCATAACCCTCTATCTTATGATCAAATATACAATGAGCCTATCCATCCATCCATTTTTATTCTATCTTATCCTCCTCAATAGGAACTACCCTTGTTTTCCAAGTTCCAAAGCAAATAAGAACCCTAACAACACTCGATAAAATTTCACCATTCTTTCTATTTAATTATATATGATGATGATCTTCTCCTTCATACATTTCCCATGTCTTTATCTTGACCAACCTTGGATTGGTATAGTGTTCTCACCAAGAAATCCATCTTTTCTTTTTGTCAACTTTTCCAAGTCTTTTTAAATCATTTTCTAATCAATATATCTAACAAGGTCTCTATTATTGACCTCTACTCCATTAAGAAATTTGATGATGAATCAATTACTAATTTCATAGATAGATGGAGAGGTTTTATCAACCAACTTTATTTATCTTTACCCTAACCTAAGTTGATTGAACTCTTTTCTCAAGGTTGTGCTAAACACATTTCCCCTACTCTTCGAGTTTAAACTATCAGGACTTTTAATGAGGCTTTCACCATGGCACTTAAATTATAAATTAGACCCATTAATGAGGGAAAATTGAAACTATAAAAAAAATTTCTAGTTTTAAGTCCAATGACCCTTCCTCAACCAAAACCACCAATCAATCTAACCATCCCAACACTAAACCAAAGGCATCTACCAACTTGGTTGTCCTCAAAACCACTCCACCATGAACTATCAACTAACCCAATCCAACCAACTCCTTTAACTCTTCTAACCAACCAAATCAAAATCAAAACCAAGTGGCCCAAAAACAATACACTTTGATAAGGAATCCTTATGCTTCAATTTTGGATAAATTTCTCAAAGAAAACATAATACAACTTCCTCCCATAAAACCTCCCCAACAATTTGATGCCTCTCACCCTACACCTGGTTAATACAATGAGAATGATCCATGTTCTTTCCATCACATCATTAGACATGATGTTAGTAGGTGAAACACATTTAAAACCATTGTTCAAAATATGATTGGTAAGGGAGAGCTAGTATTTGATAATCCCAATGCACCCTCAAATCAATCCCTTGACATCTTTCATAAACCTTTTACTAATCATGCCCCTACCACCAACTATGATGATAATAAACTAGAATCATATCATACTCATGAGGTCCATATGGTTAATGTCATTATTAGTGAACCTATCATTAAAGAGACCATTACCTAAACTACCTCTTCCTCAATTCCACTCATTTAAGTGGTGGACTCACCTTTTATTTGTTTGGACACCCAAATAGAGGAATCAACCACCCCTCTTTCTTTACTTGATGAGACCATGAACTTATCTACATCTCCTTGGATAGAAATACCAAAGGAGGTAACCATTGCTTCAACCACCTCTTCCCCCACTCCACTTAATGAAGTGGTGAAATTACCTACCATTCCTTTGGACATCCAAAAAAAGGAAACAACCATCACCATTCCTTCACTTGAGGCCATCACACCTTCCTGCCCTATCATAGAACCACCCATTCTCTCTTTGGGAACCATCTCAAAAGAAGAGATTACCTTGTCTACCCTTTCTATGGAGGAGACATCCTCCCAAACCTTGGAACCTTCCATCAAGAACATAGATGAAGAAACCATTCCCTCACCTCCACCTATGGGCCTAACCTTTGAAACCAATGACCAAGGGATGAAACCCATTTACAAACCTTTTCCTAGATTGGTCCAATGTCTAGAGGTCACTTCCCTACCTAATTTAGATAAAGCCACCATTTGGAATTGTCTTAGCCTCCCTTACTAAAACAAACTTGAACATTCAACTTCACTTTCATCCACCATCAAACCTATCATTATATCAACCACATCCTCAAACACTTCTTCATATAAAACCATAGGAAAACTATCCAACCCACTTTCATATAAAATTTTCAAATCACCTTACACCTCTCTAACCAAACCCATCAAGAATCTAGGAATACTTCTTACACATAGACTTTCTCACCCATCTTTAAATTTGGACATAACCCCATTTAGTCCACTAAAGAAAACCAACACCAAACCAATTGAGAAAGTGAAATCACCCAAACCACCTAGAACTAGACCTATACCACTTCCCTCACATTTACCTTCTATCTTAGGACCTCATACTTCTAACATTCCACAAGCTCATCTTTTTACCAAGAAGGTGAACCCTCTTGCAACTACATATTCCTAATCTATTAAAACTTCTCCTTTTATTCTACCTATACCTACCTTTTCCAAATCATCAAACT
Organism: Torreya grandis; assembly: GCA_037957365.1. NCBI lineage: Eukaryota > Viridiplantae > Streptophyta > Pinopsida > Cupressales > Taxaceae > Torreya > Torreya grandis. The sequence continues at coordinate 137,166 of JARHVA010000762.1, read as the reverse complement.
CCCCATCATTTTAAACTAAACTATCTACCTCTACCTTCCCACCTATCACCAAATATTCACCCTCCACCTCTAAATCTTCCACTTCAAAACTAATCAAAACCAAATTGACTAAAAACACCTACCAAAACCATTCTACTGCCTATAACTTCCACAATGAAGCCTACTTTTAATAAGGATCTAACTCCTAAAACCAAGAACCCAACACCCTCAACACCTTTGATCAAATCTTATTTGACCATTCTATAAAGGTTGTTACAAACCTCTTCTTTAAGCCTACCACCTATAAAGAACTTTGAACCTTCACATACTAAACCGTCACAGTTCAATGGTAATTTAATATTCTCATACCATAAGACTATTGGACACAACATAGATAATTGTAAATCTCTCCAAACACTTTTCCATAGCTTATGGGATGAGGATAATCTGGTATCATATGAATTTCCCTTGAACTCATTACCAACCCATCTATGAACTCAACCCATCCAACATTTACCTACTCATTCACTCTCATCTAAAAGTGAGGAGAAAAAGAAGCAACCATCTATCCCAACACCTCCGTTAATCCACATTATCTATATCGTCACTTGATCAAGGGCCTAATAAAAGGATAAGGGAAAGGCTAAAGTGTCCATACCATGGACATACCATTCCACCCCTCAAAATTCCAATTGAACATAACCAACCTCAACCTCACCTTTTCCTTTACCTTCCCTAAAACCCAAAATATCCATTTTGGATACCTCTCCTTCCAACCCTTTTGAATCTATCTAGTGAGTAGTGTTAAACCAAATTCAACAAACACTGGTAAAGATGAGCCTTTATGAACTAATCAACACCTTACCCCATCACCACTAAGCATTTATAAAGGCCCTATAATCAATGATGTTTAACCTAAATACCCTCAACCTCTTGCGTCCTTAATTGGATTCCTTCAATTTTCTACCTTTATTACAATTTAGGATTTATAAATACCTTTTGTTCATTCTAAAAATCTTGATCCTGCCTTTTTTATCACTGCATACATTAATCAAACCCACATAAAAAGGGTGATGATTGATGGAGGAGCTAGTATTATCATTATCTCCTCTCATGCTTAAAACTAACTTCAACTACCTAAGAATATCTTGTCAAAAAATACAGAAGTCATATGTTCCTTCAATGATATTATGGCCACTACCTTGGGGATAGTCATCCTCCATATCTACTTGTGACCTTACATAATTCCATAACTCTTTTACATTATATAATGCAATTTCCAATACAACATATTACTTGCCCTTGGATCCACACCATGAGTTATGTCCCATCTACCTTACACTAATGCATCAAATTCAAACATGAAGGTCAAGTTATTACCATAAAATTTGACCCTAGTGATTTCACATCATGCAACATGACATATTGACTGAATGACATTCTTCTTCCTCCCTCATCCACCTCACCACCAACCAACAACAACTCCACCCTACCATCGATGAAACTTCAATTATCTCATTTATCCCTTCTTTTTAGATCCTCATAGAGGACCCTTTTGAACCCATGTTCTAATGTCTCTCACTAGTGGAGTATCATATTTTAGCCTTAGATGGTTTCCCTACTCCTCATGATTATGGGAACCTTGACCATGATCCTAGTTATGACCCTAACATCAAAACCATCATCCCATTTAGGCCTCCTAACCATCAAAACAACTTAATCTATTGGGTACTTGATCATTTACTTCTTTCTTCCACCATTACCTCTACCATCTAACCATTTACCTATAACTTCTCTTATCTAGAAAAATAATAATTTACCAAATTATACCTTCATAGGTATTCTTGGAAGGGATTTAGCCTCAATCATTATGAGCATGGACCTCAAGAGTTACCTTCTATCAAAACTCAAAAAATCATGAGATATTTAGCCTTGGGTTCATTATTATCACTTGGATTAACACCCATTAAGGAGATCCCTAGCTCTCCTCATCCAAGTGGCATAATGGAAATATCTCTCTTGTTATGGGTAATAATTTATTGAGATGAATCTCTAGAAGGGTGAGTTCCTTTGATGCATTCTTTGAATTACTTTCTTACCTATCAACTTTGGATGAAAAGTGTTAAGAAAACAACTAAGAAGGATAAAAAATGTGATGCACCAATATTATATTTCCTCCTATGGACTGAACCTTACTACTTAGAGCTAGACAAGGCTTTTTTAACACAAAACTCATAATTCAAGTTGCATTGTCACATCAATGTTTCATAAGATAGGTTTAAGAAGGTATTTTGATACTTAAGAGGGTAATTAATTAATTATTTATTTAACAATGTCATGAACCACTTATAAGACACTTATAAAATTATAAAATAATACTAATAAAGACCTATAACAATTTCTCTTCTACACACTTGGTGAATAATCAAGAGTAACATGATAGAAAAGATCATCTTCTACTAGACAAGATCAAAAAGATTCAATAACACTCAATTGTATAGCATGTAAGTAGGAAAAATTAGTTGTTTATTTCTTCAAGATTCATTCAAGTATAAAATTTTCTAGGGTTTCACCATCAACCAATGGAGGCTGCTCAAAAGAGCCAAAAGAGTCAATATTTATAGCCTTTGAGAGAAGAGCAAGGCAAGGGAAGTCCAAAAGTCACTTGGACACTTGTAAATATAATAAAATAGTTTAAAATTTTAGGAGAAAGAGGTATGGGATGAACCATGTAATTTTAGGAGGTCCAAGTGTCCATACAAGTCATGAAACCTATGAAAAGTGTCACAAAATTCTTTATCTTGGCTCAAAAACTTGCCTTCATCATTTAGACCTATTTGAACATACCAAAACTAAATAGGGTTAGGTATGATGATTGGAATGATATGGAAGTAATTTATACATGCCTTTACATGCATTAGTTGTAGTCCTACTCATTTGAAAACACTTTGAAGGAAGCCATTACAATCTATAGTCTAAAAAACTCCTTTTTCAGTCACCACTCACACTTGACCTCAAAAATGCCTTCATTTTTCCCTTAAAATCCATAATATGGAGTGAATTAAACTTTTAAATACTATCCATGGTCTTAAAATTCTTAGGTACACCTTAAAAATGCTCACACTTAGAGTTTTCACCCTTCTCAACCTTGTGTCTACTATGCCAGTTTTGACTAGTTGAGATGAAGGTAATTCTTTGAATACTTAGAGTTTTTCATAGGAATTAAATAAACATGAGGGGTTATATATAGTCTAAAACCTTCCTCCAAACTTTATTATACCTTATAAAACCTTTTATAACCTAAAAAACACAAAAAATGGTCAAACATACCATTTTTTACATGTTGTCCATATAATTTTGTACAACTCATCTTAGTGTCAGGAGGGAGTCTTCTACAAGTTCCAATAGCTTCCATGGAAAAATATGTCATTTGGATATATCTCCAATATTACTTTTTCCTTCAGGTCTTGGCTAAGGGTTTAGTAGGGTTTTAACTAGTTTTGGGTCTTAAGCTTTGTTCATAAAGATTTGACATTCAACCTACCACTAAATGAAAAAAAAAATGATTATAAGGGACCCTTTTAACCCCTCAAAATTCCATTGGTTTCCATTCAAATCCTTATAAAAGATATGATCATTTGAAAACACTTCATTGAGTTTGTTTTTAACGTTCTTGCATGCTTATATTCTCTCTGAGCTAAAATTGGCTTTTTTATGGGTCCATATTTTTAATATGAGTTGAAAATTTTTGATATCCACCTCTATAACATGATTAATCATCTAGGTAGTCCACCAAAAGTTAGAAATGAAGATGGACCCCTAATTAGTTCTAGGTCCCCTAAAAGACTATTAGGTCTAATAGGTACACTGCTAGCTTTGGTTATTAGGAATAATATTTAATCATTATGTTGGTTTATTTTTCATTTTCAAATCCCATTTTAGCTTAAAAATCCACTACATAACCCTCCAAAAACTCTTTTTCCTCTTCTTCACTCATTCACCAACTAGGCTTAGTGAAAGTTTACCTAGTTGGATTGTGTGCATAGGCCTTTAGGGGTCTGATCTTGATCTAGTGCTTCCAAAACATATATCTCCCTTAAATACACCTAATTAGATGTTTTTTCAGGTTTTCAGAGCTTCATATAAAGTCTTTTTGCTCTTTTACACTCACTAGCTCACTTTGCTAAAACCTAATTTTTCTAGACTAGCTGACCTCTAAGATAAAATAGTGAGATATATCCCTCATCCCCAAGGAAAAATTAGTATTTTCAAAGTTTTTCCAAGTATTTATGATGATTTTTACCATATGGTTTAGCTTGATTCCATGTTTTATGTGTCTAACCAACTCCAAATGCCCAAAAAAGCCTCTAAAACACTTGTTTTCCTATATTTTCCTCAAACCCACCTAAGAGTAACCCTTCCATGATAAACCCATGATTATATGCTTCTTAAAAATTCTTATTATATCCAAATCATTCTCACAAAGCTTTAAACTCAGCCCAAAACATTCCTCTTCCTTGGAATCCTCATACTTGCATACTGAACAAAGAGGTTTCCTAACTCATTATAGAATTTTGGGCTTGTGTAAACACTCTAATACCTATAATGAGAAATTATACATTTATTTTAACCTTCATATATTCCCTATAAAAGTATTCTCCTTTATCTCACCTTCATGTTTCAAGACTGCAATATAGTGGTTATAGGTGAACACAAGGGCTTAAGAGACCCTTTGTAGGTTTGTATAGACTCTCTCAAACTAGATAAGCTTATGAGGCTTTTTATGGATATGGATAAAGTATATATAGTCTTAATTGATCATCCCATTCTTGAATTATCCCTTCTTATGCATTTTAAGTCAAAACTGGGTACTATTGTACTCTAACTTAGATGCCTATCCTTTCATCCCTATAAGTGACTATTTTCTCACTTGAAACCTATTCATGATGTGTGAGGGAATGAATTACATCATTCAAAATATAATTAAATAATTCAAAATTATACCAAACACCTCAACTCAACCAAACACTTCAATTAGACTTTGCTTTCAACTTGGTGAACTATTGACTAAGACACTCTTAGTTTGACAATTATAGGTGTAAAATGCATCACATAGAGCTCACATTCTTATGTGAAAGGTTCATTTAATCCACATTGAAGTCAAATATTGAATTTTAACAACTATTATTCCTTGGAATCCTTTAAAACACCATTTGGGTATCTAACCTAGTGTCACTATCTCATACCCTATTAGACTGATACACCCTTACTTGTAGGCTTTATTGGGATTTAAATAAGATGATCATAGTGATTATACACATATTTTAACTCCATTTGATATTTAATAGTACTTATAACTATCTTAGGTTCACCTATATGTTCCATGGAGGCCCAAACTATCTCCTCATTTGACTAGGACACCCCTACCCCTTAAGACCCTGCTATAGGTGCACATAGGGGTTTGTTGAGGTGACTGTGATGGAAAAAACCTTCTTGAGTTCCCCTTGAGGTAAAAAAATATTATTAGATACCTTTAAATCACCTTAGATGGCTAAACACCATCATATACATGCCTATGCCATTTTTTATTCACCTTACCTTTACTAGCTCCTATAGGTGGCAATTTCCATGCTTGAAGGGTACCTATGGGTAGTTACAGGGGTCTACAAAACCTTATCTTAACACCTTATTGTTATAATTCAAGTCATTTAACCTCATTTACTTATTTTAAAACCATTAGTCATAAATCATTTTATCAATGTTTATCCTTAGGGTGACAAAAGGCCATTTACTCCTACAAGCCTATAGATATTGCTGAAACATTTCATTGTGTTTTAGGGCATGTTTGAGGTCTCAAAAAACATACCTTCCCTTGCTATCTTAACTTAATTATTGGTAGAGATATTTTTTGTACTATAGGTCATAAAATTCACCTCATTTTAGGGCTTGAATCATCTTCCAAGCATGTCATAAGGGGTCTACAAAAACCCTTGGGAGATCTATTTTGCTATTTTAGGGAAAACTTCCTTAAACTCAGTCCTTTGTCTCTTCGACATGATTTCACACTCCTTTGCTCATTTTACACATTATATGAGTCTATAAAGGCTTTATTATCATACCAAAACTTTTATTATGTTTCTAGTTGTCTCCTTAACATAATGAAAAAATTCTAGTACCCTGCTAACCACCTATAGGTGGATGCTTTGGTATACCAACAATGAACTAGATATGAACAATATGGAACTTTCTATGAAAGTGAATGTTTTATGCTTCCATAAAGCATGAAAATTTACCTATATCAATTATAATATGTTTCAAAACATATTTTACCCTTACACACCTTAGTATGACATCAATAAGGCCCTGTAGGTGTACATTAGGATGTTTTATGTAGGTAAGACATAGAATTGGGTAAGGACATGTCAGTTAATAGATTAAAAACCACTTAAATACATATATAAACCTTTAATTAATTAATATACATCAAGGTCACACTGAAACTAGCTTTAATACACCTTTTTCAACATGCAAATCCCTTGCATATACATGGAATAGAGCAATCAAGAACATTAAATGACTGTTTAAGCATGGTGAATATGTTGGGGACCAAATTTATACATTTTAAAAACATCTCAATGGGATATATTCAACTCATGATGTCTTATAAATTTGATACACTATGAATACAACTCTATGAACAAGATGGACAAGCTCATACATGTGATTATAACTAAAGTTAGGCATGGAGTTGACAATGGAGGAAGACAAGCTTGTAAACTACTCAAAGGATGACATGGTGAAAAAAACCATGGAATGAGGTGTTAATATTACCATTAGACCTATGAAACACCATTTATAAACTATGTGAGACCCCTATAGGAAATAAAAAACCCAATAAACAAGAAGAACCTCAGCTAAGACTACACATGGTGACACCTTCTTTAACATGGACTAATTTGCACATATAAATGTTATGAAACATGAAACTAATAATTAATACCATATAATAAGGAATCCAACATCCTATGAAGCCAACATAACCAACTTGTTTGTACATAATTGACTAAAATGAGGTAAAACCTATAGGGTGTAAGAAACAACTAGAAGAAAAACATAGTCATCTTCAAAAGGATGATTCATAAATAAAAGTTAATAAATATTTGAATTATTTTTATGGAAATGAATGTCTTTGAGTTTAATATCATCTCCTAAAATAATTTTTCCTAAAACCTTGAGATGTCTATACTGAGCAAAAACTTGAAGGCCACTTCTATGTGTCTAAGAAACCCAAAAAAGTGTAGAATGATTTTGACATTAAAATGAAATTTTAAGAGAAAAAACATTAGGATGAGTGTTAGGAAGGTGAATAGGCCCTCCATGATATTATCCCATGTGGAACACTTCCCCATGGGTCGTACAAGTGCCATTTTCTCCCTTTTTTAGTTAGATTCTATAATTTCAATTAGACAACCTATTATATTTTGATGTAACTAACATTCATAATAGTTATACTGATATATTGGATGTTTATAATGAAAATAGGACACCTAATCACCTTGGTAACTATGTCACTTGAATTTATGACCCTTAAAAGAAAATTTAATGACCCTAAAAGACAAATTTAGTAATATGACTAAGACTAAGGCTATAATGACCTTAAATGACATAAGATAACATGTAATATACCAAATGATAATATATTAGGCCTCATAAAACATCTAAAACTAATTTTTTTGCTTAGGGTTTCCCCAATTTATCCTAAAATTCAAATTTGGTCAACAAATTAGTGACTCATAGGGGTATTATGCATGTTATACTAATGACAAGTAGATTTATCCTATCAAGGGCCAAGGGATTCAATGAATTCTTAAATGAAACTAGAAAGGAATTACCTAAAACACACACAAAAAAAATACACCACACCAAAAAAACACAAGACAAAGTATGACACAAGACAAAGTGAGACACAAAACAAACTCACACATGTGCATAAGAACTTAGGGAACATATAAAAAATAAAAAATTATGTATAAGGAGAGAGGAGAACCTTAGTAATAATGTTTGAGATATATCCCATTGACTAAGATATGAAGCTCCTTTCCATCCAAATTTGAGAGTTAGAAAGCTTTGTGTTGCTTATATTAGGTAATAACGTAAGGGCTATTTCATAAAGCATCAAACTTTGTGTGTCTTTCAGACTTATCCCTATCTTCATCCCACTTTAGAACAATTTCTCCCTCTTTCAAACTCATTGGCATGGCTTTCTTTTCAAATTATCTCTTTGTTTGATATTGGTGAGCTCTCATAGTTTGCATAGCTTGATCTCTTATCTCATCAAGCTCCATCAACTCACACAACTTGACTTCCATGATTTCATTTTCCATAAATTCTAGTTGATAATTGAGATCCAAGGTTGGTATCTAAAGTGAAGTAGGCAGTCTAGCTTCTCTCCCATAAACAAGTATGTATGGTGAGTTTCCAATGGATCTTTTTGGGGTGATCCTATCAACCCAAAGAGTTGTCTTCAACTTGGAATGCCAAGTCCTTTGGTTCTCTTCCATTGTTTTCTTTATGATCCTGGTTAGATTCTTATTTGTGGACTCAACTAGTCCATTCCCTTGTGGATAATAGCTGGACTAAGTACTAAGATACATGCCATGTTTCAAAGCCCACTCACTTGTCTTCATTCAAAGAAAATTCAATGCATTATATGAAATTATTGTTGAATGATCCCCAAACCTTGTCACTATGCCTTAATAGAAGTATAAAACTAAACTTTCATTTGATTCCTTGAGATCTAGAACTTCTACCTACCTTGTAAAGTAATATGTAGTAGTCAACACCCACTTTTGGCCAAAAATAGAAGGTGGGTTTATTAGGCCTAAGAAATCAGGACCCCATATCATAAAGGGTTGGTCAACTTGAATTGGATGAATAGGCAAGGAAACAAGATATTGTTTACCATCAAAGAGAGCACGTTTTTGACACTTCCTTACCCAAGCATGGGTGTCTTTAAACAAACTAGGCAAAAAGTATATAGCCCTTATAATCCTAGTAGCTATGGTTCTTAGATCAAAATAAACACAAGTTGGTCCATCATGAAACTCAAGTAGTATTTTCTCAATCTGATCTAATTCAACACACCTGATAAGTCCTTCTTAAACAACACTCCATCAACAAATATATAAGGAATTGATTGCAATCTAAATTACCTTCTTCTATCTCTATCTAGGCCTTATAGACACTCACCAATTTGAAGAAAATAAATCATATCTTGTGTCTAACTCCTCATTCAAATCTATCCTCAAAAGGAAGTCTTTGACACTAGGATGAGGTACCTATATGTGAATCTTCTTGTTAGATAACATATGCTTAAACTTTTTTATACTCCTAATAATTGAAAGTACTTGCTTCTCAACATAGGTGTATCTTACCTCATAGGCTTCCAAACCTTGAATAAATAAGGAAATAGGCCACTCCAAGATTTCTTCATTTGACTGAGTAAGCATGGTATATATTACCTCATTGTTCCCAAAGGTATACAAGTTGAAATCCTTTGAGAAAATAGGACTTTCAAGAGTAGGAACTTAAGAAATGGCTTATTTAATCTCTTAAAAAAATTATTTCTATATTTTTGTCTAAGTGAACACTTCATCCTTCCTTATAATAGAGGTTAGAGGCTTGAATAAACTAATGATATTAGGAATTAATCTCCTTATGAAATTAATTTTCCCAAAGAAACTTTACAAACCTTTCTTGTGTTTAGGAAAATCCAATGCCAAGATGGCACTCACCATTAAAGATCTATGGATAAGCCCTTATTTGAGATAAGTTGTCCTAAAATTTTTCCTTCATGGATAGAAAACACACACTTATTTTGGTTAATATATACTCCAAAATCTCTACATCTCTTAAAAATATGCCTACGGTGATTCAAGTGATCCTTTGCATCCTTAGAAAAAAATCGTGACATCATCAAGATACACAAACACAATGTCATTTATTAGTCCTTGAAAATCCATATCCATTGCACATTAAAATGTATCTCCATCATTATACAATCCAAAATTAATTTTATTATAATCATATGTATCCCATTTAGTAGTAGAGGCTATCTTATATTGATCACTTACCTTCACCAAAATTTGATTTTACTCAGAATACCCATCAAGGAGAGAAAACCTTTAACTAACTACCACAACATGGAAAATTTCATCAAGGGAGAGGATAATGGTCCTTCAAGGAAACTATATTAAAGTCCCTAATTAGCACATAACCTGATTTCCCCATTCTTATTCCTAATAGGGATTAAGTTTTCCAACCAAGATGAATGCTTAATAGGGAAAATGATTTTGGACTCAATCAACTTAGTGAGTTCTTTCTTCTTGAGAGGATCAATCTTAGGATTGATTGGAATTTTTATTTTCTTGATAGGATTATCATTCTCATCTAGATTTATGATATGTTGAGATAATTTTGGGTTAAATCCTTTTAAATCAATATATTACCATGCAAAGATATCAGAAAACTCCTTGTATAACTCAATGAAAGCATGTTTCTCCTCACTAGTACATACCTTCCCAAGTTCAAGCAACTTATCCTTGAAAATTTTTACTTTCTCATATTTTTCTTGCTTATTAGACATATTTACCTGTTATTTATTCAATTGGTCATCATCATTGAAGATACTCTCAAGTGTGACTAGGATTTTAGGGAACTTATTTGACTTCAATTATACAATCTGCCCTCCATAATGTTGCTATAGTTTGAATTAATTCTTGAAATAAAACTCAACTTCCTCTTATATAAAAAGCATTGTTTATTGGTCACTATCAAAGGCCTTCCAATTATTGACATTATCTGGTATGGAGGGCCTTACAATAACCTTGAGATGTGGTTAGTTCTTATTCTCTTTTATCCCTTTTGGAACATCAAACTAAGCTCCAATTGCTACCAACGTATCAACATGTTTTTTGTCTTCTCCTGAGATATATGTGATGTTGAAGGCTTGTAAATCCTCCATAACATCCCATAATCTATGCTTATAATACTTAATTAAAGATTTCTTAGTAAAATTTTGGCCTCTCACTTGATTCACAATCAACTCACTATCACCATATATTTGTAACTCTTTCACACCTCTTTTCCTATCCCACTCAAGTGTTGGGTGTCGTTATTCCCTACATTTAATCAACTTTCTGTTGATGTATATTTAACCAAGGTTGTGTCTAAAGCTATATGAAACAAGAGAAATCGTATCAATTCAGTAATTGATTATAGGTATTTATATTTTTTTTTGTTTTTTGGGTGATTTTTAATGTCTTAAGGACTTCTGGGTCAAAACCTTATTAGAATCAAACGATGAAAATTGTTGAAAGTAAACACACGTTTACATAAATGAATTTGCTTGAAATAAACACACGTTTGTAGAAATGAATTTTCTAGAAGTAAACACACATTTGCAGAAATGAATTTGATGGAAGTAAACACACATTTGCAGAATAAAATAGATTACTAGAAATAAACACACTTTTACAGAGTAAAAAAGATTGTTGGAAAATGATTGCAAAGAAATGAGAATTTAATCTAAAATGCTTGAAAGAATAAATTTACAAAAAAATTTAACTTTAAGGAGTTGGAAGAATTTATAAATTTAATAGAGTTACCTATTTTATTAAATAAAATATAAATACTGACCAAAAATGAAGATCTTGGTTCTTTGGAGGAGTGGGCCCTTGCTCTGCCTAGAAACATGATTGAACAATTTAATTTGATTTTAAAATAGAAATGGCTATTTCATTGATAAAATATTATATATTAAAAAATGTACTAATCTATCCTTTTTTTCTATTATTTAATGATATTCTTCTCTATATATCTTAAATTCCCAAGTCTGCATATATAGATGCTTTGATGGCTGTAACTGTTTCATAGATATGATGGAATAGAATTACAACTAGAATAGATGCTAAATCAGGATGTGGTTAGATGTCTAGCTGTGCAATAAATATCTTGGATTTGTAAATACAAAAATTGGGAATCTATTCCTGATTTAATGGGATCATTGACCTGATAGATCACTGGCCATTTTGGAATAGATCCTTATCAGTTCTATATCTAGCCACAAAAGTTCTGGAGCTTATTTGCAGGAGTACCAAAGCTAATTCAGATAATTCTAGGGCTAAATATAGAGTTCCAGAGCTATGTCTAAAATGTGATAACTTGAAATAGTATGGTGGAGTTTTGAAACTAAGTTGAATTGATTCCAATGCTTCCAAAAACATGCAATCCACTTCATATTTGTTCTTTAGCCTGATGATGACCTATTTTATTGCAAAAATTGAATTTTCCAACACACTTGTTAGGAATTATAGGGGTTTTTTTTGTTATAATCATAATCAACAAAATATGGATAATTACATCCTAACTCACCTCAGATCAAAATAAAAGCTACAAAATGCAATCAAACTTAATAGAAAGAAAGAGTAAGATAAGGTCATTTATTATACATTTATTAAGCATATCCTGGCCTCATCATTTTCCCCCATACTTACTTGTTTATAAGTCCCTTTACAAACTTCACTATTCAAATTTAGGAATGTATATCCTGCATTCCATTTGATTGCTCAAATCAAATGGCTGGAACTAAATATCCCATTGCTTTGAACCAGAGGTACTATACCCAGTTCCTACTTCTACTTTTCTTTTCCATTCCTCAAATTGAGTTGGATTTTGAAGTTCTCTATTTTTCCAAGGAGATATGGGAGTGAGAAGTAGAGGTGGCCTTGTCCACATGCCTATCCATATGCACAGGGGAGTTTCATTGATCTGAGGAATTATTGTGCATAAAGCTTTTGCCCTTTCTATACTCCAAATCAAATTTGAAGGGGATATTACTTCCCTTCTTTTCAATGCCACCGGAAGAAATTTCCATTTTTTTAAACATGCATCATAGATATTATCAAAATTTTCCTTCTCATAAGAGGTGAAGACATCCATGCTTTGCTGTAAATTGAAAAGATAAATGCATTGTCATACAAGGGATTGTATAACCTATAAATTGAAGATATCCTGCTTTATCATTAAATGCATGGGATTATAAATGTGTAACAAAGGTAAGTGGGTTACTATAATTAATTCTCATATAGAGACCAGATGAACTAGCCTTTGACCAATGTTCTGACTCCCTTTCCTATAATGCAATCTGATTTTAAAGAACAGAGACAAATGCATTAAGCTAGCTTTCCCCTACATACAATTTGATCATAAAACTTGTATTTATTTTTAGCATAAAATTGCATAGGTAAAATTCACAAAGAATTTTTTTCTATTCTGTATTGGCTAAGGAGTAGGTGGCTGAGAAATTAGCTTCATCTTTTATTTCATGTGGAAGGCCACATGCTATCCTTGCTAACTGCCATTGAATGAATTATTCTTCAAAAAAAATATATAAATAGGAGAAGGTCTTCTGCATGCAAGTAGTTTCTCACTCAACATAAAAACTATTTGTATTTTCACAAGACATTTATACTTATCATTTTCCTCTTGTAAAATTTGTCTTCCCATTCTTTCCTTGCTTTCTCTTCTTCTGCCAGTTTACCTTTCAAGTCTATATTAGATGCCTTGATTACACTGAGTTGTCTTCATGTATCATCCCATAACTTCTTGAGTGGCAGATAAGTCAATTCAGTCTGTGTAGAGACTATTGACATAGAGGTTTGTATTGTACATTTTTCTTTGCTCTCCATTAGTTGCCTTTTAATCTCTGCTAATTCCTCATTCTTGGCTATTAACTGGTTTATTAATTCTTCCAAGAGCATTTCTTTTTGTTCTAATTTGAGTTTGAGGAAGTTCAATTCCTCATCCTTTTCCTTGATAATGAGTTCTATTCTAGACAAAAATAGAGCCTATTTAATCTGCTAGTTTTGTTCTTTCTCTAAAATTTCTTGGGGAATTAAACATTCCTCTTCCACCATAGGGGATTTCCCTTTCCTTCTCCAAGATGCCTATTCATCTTCTGCATGTGATGGTGTTATTATCTCACCCATTTCTTGAAAATCTTGTTTTTCGAGTCTTTCATCCCCTTCTTCCTTTTCTATTTGGCTTGGTTTAGGAGGAGTCATGGCCATGCTACCCAAAATATCAGCAGCTTCAGTTTCTAGCCTTGCTTGTTCTTCCATCTCCTCTGGACTTTCTTTAGACCTTTTATGACGTCTTCTTTCTTGAAGAGCCTCAAAGTGTGCAGGCATTGGTCTCTTTTTAGAACTTCTTTTGATGTTCACCTTTTGCTCAGGCCTAGGTGAATTGTCACTATCAGAGACAAGTATCAGTTCTTATGTAGCTTCTATAGAAGAAGAAATGTCCTAAGAAGGCTTAATAAGGTTTGTAATTTTTACTTTTCTTTCAAATTTTCTTCTTTTTGGCATTTCCTCTTCCCCTAATATTCTATTTTCTTCAGTAATGGTATCAGGTTTCAAATGAACTGAAGGGGTAGGAGGAGTTGCTATAATTCTTCTCGAACTACCAAGGTTTTTCCTAAATTTGCTAAGAAATTTGTCCCACATTGCTTCCCCATTTTTCTTTGAAAGGAAATGGTGCAGGCATAACAAATGCACTAACCCATGATGTCTGATTGTTCCTACACCCCAAGAATACCTCTGGGCCATTATATAGATGGAGTCAAAAAGAAACCCTGGAAGGTTTACTATATAATATAGTTTTTTAGCTCCATATCTAAGGTGTATAAGGATTTTTAAGACTTATTTTCCTACAATCCCAAATTGTCCATCACAAGTTAAATACTTAACTATGCAAAATGCTACTCTATCAAAGGGTTTGTGTAGGCTAGCCCTTTTGACTCCTTTAATGATTTTCTTTATATTATAAATATATTGGGGTTCATCTTCCCCTTCTTTCAACAGGGTTTTAGTTAGGTCTTTTAATGTCCCCTTGATAGGATTTGGGACATGCACTATTGGTATTCCAAACATTTCACTTATTACATTCACAGAAAAAGGAATAACAACCTTCCTAATTTTTGTCCTTGATTGTTCTAAATTGATAACAAATTATCTTACCAGTTCATCATTATACTTGGGAAATTTCCTTAGAAACTCTAGCCAACCTGCCTGTTGAAAGATGGTTTCTACTTCTTCATTTGCAAGGAGCTGGGTATCATTTTATAGTTCTGACTTCTTTTTGATTCCCATGATTCGTGCTTCTTGAATATTACATAGGTTAGTTGAGGATTGCTTCTCTTATCACTAAAATTGATGATTTTAACTAAAGAACTAGCGGATTTGGTTTGCTAATTAGGTGAATTTGACTGTGGAACTATTGTACTTAGCTACAAAACTGATGGAGGTAATTTGCTATGTCTCTTTTGAAATTTGTCTATAAATAGCTTATACTTTGTTAGTTAAAGAATGATTCTTTATGAATATATTTCAACTCATTCCATCATCAATATCCTTCTCATGATTTTGCAAATTTAACCATGATGTATAATAAATGACTCATCATACTAATCTTTCTAAATCAAGTCTAATCACACATGTAAAATTTCAATCTAACCTTTAACAAGTTAAAAACATAATTACCATCCTTGATGATGTAATCCCTCTATCATGATGACTCATCATTCCTAAAAAGTGATTAGAAAATAGTTAGAAAAAAGCTTTATTTAAATTAGCTATTTATTTGAGAAGATCAATCGCCATTACTAGTTTTCAATTGATCTTTTTTTATATAGATCAACCGCCATCACTATTTTTCAATTGATCATTTTTTTTTTGGAGAAGAGAATGTCATTTACTATTTTTCATCCTCTTTCCTTTATTCTAGATCTTTTTATCTAATTATTTGATCATTTTGGAAGAACTAGGTTCTTCCATATGATCAAATTATTTGTTTACTTCAATCTGCTTCAAGAATTCATCCTTATTAGGAGGCTTCTTATAAAGTTTTAGCCTGTGTCCATTGACCAAGAGTACTCTTCTACTACCATTAATAAGAAGTAACTAGATAGAACCATTGTCAAATGTCTACTTGATCTAATAAGGTCCCAACCATCTAGTTCTTAATTTGCCTTTGAATTGTCGGTACTTAGAATCAAACAACAATGCCCAGTCTCTTACTTTGAATTGTCTTTCCTTGATATATGAATCATGTCATTTCCTCCTCTATTATTGGATTATCTCTATCTGGTGAAGTGCTTCCATTCTAAATTAATCCAATTCATTGAGTTAAAGGATTCATTCCTTTTGAGCTAAATCCAATTCAATTCCCACCTTAGCTATTATCCTTAATGTCTGTAGTTCAAACTCAATAGGCAACAAGGGTTTTTTTCCATAGACTAACTCATATGGTGAAAGCCCTATTATGGTTTTCTAAGTTGTATTATAAGCCTAAATAGCTTCAAGTAGTCTTTTTACCCAATCTCTTCTTTCAGCTTCAACTATTTTAGTGAGGATGTTTTCTAATTATCTATTTGTTACTTGAACTTGTCCATTTGCTTACGGGTGATAGGGAGATGACTTCCTATGATTGATCTGATAATACGTTGTGAAGGCATGGATCATGTTGGACATAAATTATGGTCCCTAGTCTAAAACTAAGCTTCTTTATGCTCCAAACTTTACCATAATTCTATGCCAAAGGAAATCAGCAACTGCTTCTTCAGTGGCATTTGTTAAAGCCTACACTTCTACCCATTTTGTTACATAATCAGTACACATAAGAATGTGCTCTTTTCCTTGTGAAGGAGGATTAAAGCGTTCAACAAAATCTAATCCCCATCTCTCAAATGGTTCAATCACTACTTGTGGTTGCAGAGGCATTTCATTGGTAATGGTTGGTTATCCCATCCTTTGACAAGGATCACACCACCTGATATATCTCTTCACATCTTTGTACAGAGATGGCTAATAATAACCAGTGCCAAGTATCTTGTGAGATATTCTTTTCACTGAATAGTGTCCTCCACTTGGTTCATCATGACATGCCCAGAGGATGTCAAAGATTTCATCTTCTCTCACACACCTGCGTAAAACCAAATCAGGACCACATTTAAATAGCATTATATTTAACCATTTGAACTATGCACTAGTTTTTATTAACTTCTTTATTTGATTTTTAGTGAAAAAAAGAAGAAACGTCCCTGTTTCAAGATAATTTTCCATGTCAACAAACCATGGTGTATTATCTGAAATAACAAACAATTGTTCATCTGGAAAGTTGTCCTTGACTGGATCCTACTCTCCTGTAGTGGTCAATCTTGACAACAAATAAGCTACCACATTAGATTTGCCTAGATTGTCCACAATGGTAATATCAAATTCTTGTAGAAGTAATAACCATCTAATTATTATACCTCCAACCACTAGTTTGTTCATTAAATATTTAATTATTGAGTGATCTATATGTACAAATATTTTATACCTTGTAATGTGATGTCTAAATTTATTGATTTCATAGATCACAGCCAAAAATTATTTTTCAGTGGTAGTGTAATTTATTTTAGTGGAAGTAAGATTTTTACTTAGGTAGTAAATAGCATGCATTTTTCCTTCTTTATCTTTCTATCCCAAAAATGCACCAATTGAGGTATTTGAGGCATCAACTTAGATGTGAAAAGGTTTCTCCCAATTAGGTCCTTGCAATACTAGGGTAGTTACTATTTTCTCTTTAATTTCTTCAAAAGCATGTTGACACTATTCATCCCAAAGAAATTCATAGTCTTTGGTAATCAACATAACATGGGGGTAGTGATTTTACTAAAATCCTTAATAAAGCACCTATAGTATCCAACATGCCCTAAACATTTCTTGATATCTATGGGGGGGTTGAGGAATAGGCAAATCTGTAATACTCTTGATTTTGTTTTGGTCAACCTGAATTCCTCTTTTTGAAATATGGTGTCCTAATATAATCCCTTCATCAACCACTATCAAAAATTTCTCATGACTAAGAGACAAGTGATGTTGTTCACATCTTGTTAATACTATGTCTAAATTTTTTAAGGCATCATCAAATATATCTCCATACACAGTAAATTTATCCATGTATACCTCCACACCGTCATTTGTTAGGTCTACAAAAATTACTAATACAACTCTTTGAAAGGTTGCTAGAGCATTACATAGTCAAAATGGCAATACCCTGTAAGCAAAGGTACCCCATGGACAAGTAAATGTAGTTTTGTCCTGATCCTCAGCAGCAACTCTGATTTGATTGTATCCACTAAATCCATCCAAGAAGGAAAAGTACTCTTTACCTGAAAGGTTATCTAAGACTTGATCTATGAATGGTAAGGGAAAATAATCTCTTAGGGTGGCTTTGTTTAGTTCCATATAGTCAACACAAATTCTCCATTTTCCATTCTTTTTAGGGATAATTACAAGAGGAGACACCCACTATCTATCTGAGATAGGGTAGATAAAACCTACTTTTAATAGTTTATTAATTTCTTATTTGACTATATCCCTTAAGGTTGGATTAATCCTTCTTTGAAGTTACCTAATTGGTCTAATGTTTTTAGTATAAATGTGATGGGTGCAAATACTTGGATGAATTCCCTTCATATCTCTATAGTCCCAAGCAAAAGCTTTAGTATTATCCTTCAAAACTTCAAACACTTTGACTTCTTCATCATTCTTTAACTAGCTATTAATATTCAAAAAAACATTTGGTTGAATCTCAACATGTTTGGTTCCAGGATATGATGAACTAATTTTTTGAAGGGGTTCCATTAAGGTGTTTAGTGGACATGCATGTGGTAACAACATATGATATGTAGCAACATCTCTAAAAGTTCCTTGAGATAGAATGTTGGACAAAAGACAAGAGGAAGAGTTATTATACTTATCTTGTTGTAGGTCAAACTCCTCATTATTACTATTGTCTAGAAATTCTTCATCATCTCCTGATATCTATAAAGCTAAAGCTACAAATCCTTCCTCTCCCCAAGAGAAATTGCATTCCTCTGGAGCAAAATTATCTTTATTTGTAGAGAATTGGTGTGGTTCTAAACTAACTGTGATGGTTCTGGAATAGATTCAACATGTTCCAAAACTAATCTTGTTTGCTCTAATGATGATTGATGTTCATTTAATGAAGGATTAACCATATTGTCTATTTCCCATACATGATCCTGCAATGTTATCATAGCCAAAGAAGATAGATTTTGCTCATTAATATCAGGATTATCAACCCATAATTTCTCTTGATTATTAATAAAAGGTCATGCAAATGGATATAATGAAATTTTCTTAGAAATCTTACCATTTGAAATAGTCATATCACCTGACCTATAATCAATTAAGGAAACAACTATAGCTAACCATTGTCTCCCAAAAATAATGGGACAACCAAGTGTTTTACCTTTTGGCTATAAGATAAAGAAGTCAACTTGATATTCCCATGATTCCACCATTATTACCACATCTTCAATAACTCCTTTTGGGTTTGCTATAGACTGATTTGCCATCTACAATATGGTATTATTAGGTTGTATGCCTAGTAATGGTAATGTTTTCAAAGTGTCCATTGTCATTACATTGATGGTTGTGTCCAAATCAATCAAAATTTTATGTATATCCTTATTCCCTATAGAAATAGAAATAATAGGGCTTTTAGGATCTCCATATTTGGGTAGTAGGAGTTTTCTTGCTAATAAATCGGCAAGTTTCTCATCTACCTAAATAGTCTTGGGGTACTACTTCTTCCTTCCAGGTTTTTTAAAACATAACAATTTGATTAAATTTTTCAACTCTAGAATATCTTGCACCAATTTAGATTCCTTAGGTTCTATGATTTCTTTAAGTCTTTCTACAAATGCAATCTCAGTAGAATTTCTTTCTAGTTCCTTATCTCTTTCTTTGTCATCTTCCTTAGGTGTAACTATGCTAGGGGTTTTAGCTTCTTATGTCATCTCAATGATTATAACAGGTGGACTGCTAACTATTTTTCTAGATCTGGTTTGAATTTTTTTACAATTCATTATATTTAAATCAACTAATTTTGCTAGTTCTATTTCGTATACAGGAGTTGTTTGTTTATTTCTTGGCTTTGCTACTAGTTGTGTTGACATTTGTGTTTGGATTATGTTTTCGACCTATGGATTTTGTGTTGGAGATCCCATTATGGCTTGTTGGTTCTGATTTGGATATGTTTTCCCTTGTACATAATTACTAGGGCCCCATCTAGGTTGTGGCCAAGCATAAGGATTTCTTTAACCAGCCCAAGGTTGTTGATGTCCTTGAGTATACCAAGATTAACTTACCCAATCCTAAGGATTCAATGTGGGTTGAGGGGCACAAGGTGGCTATCCCAAAAATTTTGGTACTGTTTGAGCTTCCCATTGCATCATCTAGGGATTAGGAGCTGGTCTTAGCATAAACTATCCTTGGTTGGGTTATCTCTGAACAAAATTCAATTCTTTTGTGGTGGATGATGTATTGGTTTGTTTGAGCTGATTTTTTATAAGTGGAAGAAGAGAAAAAGAATGAGTATCATGTTATTTATATTCATAGACAAGACATACTTCTATTTTATCTAAAGGGCACTCCCTTATTGCATGCTTCTTCTTGCATCTAGGATAATACATGGCTAATGGCTCAAGTTGGGCATTTCCTTTAGCTTGCAATCCATCCATGGTGGAGGTTAATTGAACTAATATGTCTATTTTAAAGTTTTCCAATTCATCCATCAATTTGTTCATATCTAGATTCTAATTTTTAACCATTTTCCCTTTTCTAGGTCCACCCCTTGTCCTTGAATAGTTTCTACAAATTTCTATGATTTTATCCATTCTTAATTGAGCAATGTTTCCTCCACCAATTAAATCAAGGATTTCCCTAGATTCATCATCCAGACCTTTGATAAAAATGGTTTCATTTAAATCTTCTTGAAGTACAAATCCAAATCTTTTACTCACAAAGAGGAATCTATCAAAATAATCTTCCATATTTTCATCTTCTTCCTGTTTGATTTTGAAAAATTCTTCCTTTTGATTTCTTCCTCTAAATAATCTTGATATTTGTCTAGGAAGATAGTTTACATTTGTTCACAATTGATAATAAAATTAGATGCTAATCCCATAAACCACCTCATTGTTGCATCCTTCAGAGTAGATGGAAACAACTTTAGTTTTTGATTATCTGTCTTGTAATCATAAGTCTAACATAGTACTTTAAACTCAAACATACGTTAGTTAGGATCCTAAAATGACATTCCTCTAAATGTGGGCAAGTGTGTGGGTGAGATGTTTTTCATAGTGGTTTCATCATCCTCAATCTGAATGTTATAAGTAAAGGTTCTCTCGGGTTCTATTCTAGCTTCTCGTGCCATCTATCTAGTATTTTCTAGTCCCTTTTCCCAATCAATGTGGTATGTGGTCTATTTTGGGGATGGTGAAAATTAAGGAGTAGGAGGTTGACTACTCAATTGAGAATCAAAACTTTCCCTTAATGGATCTTCAAAAATAATCCTTTTCCCTAAGGTTTTACTTGGTTCTGGTGACTGATCCAAAAATTCCAAAAATGGCAATTTTGTTTCTTGTCTTGAAAGAGATAATGGTGCCTCTAATTCTTGTTTAGCATCCTTTCTTAAACTAGAGGATGATGGAGATTCTTGTTCAGATATTTTATGGATAAATCTACCATTGGAATCTCATGGTCTACTCAAAAATTAGGAAAAAATTCTTTAATTACTAAATGAATGATTGTTGCTCTTGTTGACACCTAATTAGAAAATTTCAACTAGTGATTCCTCGATAATAGTGCCAAAAATGTTGGGTATCATTATTCCCTACATCTAATAAACTTTCTATTGATGTCATATTTAACTAGGGATATGTCTAAAGCTATATGCAACAAGAAGAATCATATCAATTTAGTAATTGATTGTAGGTATTTGTATTTTTCCTTTTTTTGTTGTTTGGGGGATTTTTAATGTCTTAAGGACTTCTTGGTCAAAACCTTATTAGAATTAAATGATGAAAATTGTTGAAAGTAAACACACATTTACAAAAATGAATTTGTTGGAAATAAACACATGTTTGTAGATATGAGTTTTCTAGAAGTAAACACACATTTATAGAAATGAATTTGTTGGAAGTAAACACACATTTGTAGAGATAAATAGATTACTAGAAATAAACACACTTTTATAGAGTAAAATAGATTGCTGGAAAATGATTGCAAAGAAATGAGATTTTAATTTAAAATGCATGTAAGAACAAATTTACAACAAATTTTAATTTTAAGGAGTTGGAAGCATTTATAAATTTAACAGAGTTACCTATTTGCTTGAATAGAATATAAATACTGATAAAAAATGAAGATCCTGGTTCTTTGGAGGAGTTGGCCCTTGCTCCACCTAGAAACATGATTGAACAATTTAATTTGCTTTTAAAATATAAATGGCTATTTCACTGATAAAATATTTTGTATTATAAAATGTACTAATCTATCCTTTTTTTCTATTCTTCAATGATCTTCTTCTCTATATATCCTAAATTCCTAGGTCTGCATATATAGATGCTTTGATGGCTATAACTATTTCATAGATACAATGAAATAGAATTGTGCCCAGAATGGATGCTAAATCAAGATGTGGCTAGATGTCTAGCTATGTGATAAATATCTTGGTTCTGAAAATATGGAAATTAGGAATTCATTCCTGATTTAATGGGATCATTGACCTCATAGATCATTAGCTCTTTTGGAATAGATCCTTATCAGTTCTATATCTAGCTATAAAAGTTTTGGAGCTTATCTGCAAGAGTACCAGAGCTAATTCAAATAATTTTTGGGCTAAATATAGAGTTATAGAGCTAAATCTAAAAATGTGAAAACTTGAAATAGTATGGTGGAGATCCGAAAGTAAGCTAAATTAATTTCAATGCTTCCAAAAACATGCAATCCACTTCATATTTGTTCTTTAGCCTGATTATGACCTATTTTATTGCAAAACTTGAATTTTCCAACACACTTGTTAGGAATTATAGGGTTTTTTTAAATTTTAAAATCACAATCAACAAAATATGGATAATTACATCCTAACTCATCTCAAATCAAAATAAAAGTTGCAAAATTCAATCAAACTTAATAGAAAGAAAGAGTAAGATGAGGTCATTTACTATACATTTATCAGGCATATCTTGGCCTCATCATCAAGGTCATGAATGATGGCCTCAAATTATACCACATTAAAAGTACAAGATAATTTAAATTTGAAAGTGGAATAGTACCTTTCCTTGTAAGGAGAAACCAACATTGCCCCACCACCTACCCTAATCTTGATTCTTGATCCATCAAAGAATAACTATGATAATCCATCCATGTCTTCACCTGGCTTCATCAAAATTTGAATGAAAGAGTCCTCCTCATGCATTAAATACACTCAAAGAATATATTCCTATATTAATTTTTAATAATCATGCTCATAATGTTCATCTCCCCATTCATCTAAGTACAAATTAGAAATTCCTTCAAGATAAGATGTTGGATATTGATCCATGTGAAGTTCCTCCTCATTAATAATGACATAATTGACATTTTCCACTTTAATCATGTAAGGTTATAAGTAATAATGATGGATAGGCTCTAATTCAATCTTCACCTTAGTACCATACTTTGTCTTATAAACCATATAGGACTAATTGGCTACCAAGTATCCACCCATCTTATCTATAAACTCTCTTGATAAACAAAGAGCAAAGTATGGAGGTAAATCTACCAAAACCACATCATGAATAATGGAAAAAGTAGGACAAGCATGTAAAATCAAGTTCAAATCCTTGAATACTCTTAAGGTCTTTATTGGTGATCCATCTAATTGTAATTCTCCTTTAGCCATTGGTTCATACTTGAGGCCTAGTTTATCCACTATACACTTGGGCATAACTAAAGTACTATCCCCACTATCTATGATGAAATTATGAAGTAAAAAATCACCAATGATTAAGGATAGGTAAAAATGGGGAGTCTTATTAGTCTTATTTAATTTTACATCAATGTGCTGAGTTCTATTCACCAAGACAAGATTCTCATTCCTTGCTGATCCAACTTACTTACCAAGTCATTGAAATTATTTTTGAATCATGTCCTTTTATCGAGGTATTTTTAATTAATCCCATAGTTAGATATTAATATGTAACTTCTTCATATATTCCAAAACATTTATAGATGTATTTTTCACCTTGGATGGTTCTTTGGAAGCATTAGTAACTTGTGGTATAGCTTATGGAGGTGGATGTGTAGGAACAGGCCTTACATTCTGAAACTTCTAATTTTCTTGCACCTTAGGGGCTGAGTTAGACCCACCAACCATTTTATATTATGTAGGAGTAAAAATATTTCCTTGATTAACCCCTTAAATATCTCAAACAACCCTCTTCTTAGAGCTAGTGTTAGAGGACACACTAACATTCACATTGCTTGAATTTCCCAAATGATTGATGGCATAAAACTCTCCCTCCAAAAAATTTATGAGAGTAGAATAAAATTGTGTTTTTCCACTCTCCATTCCAATTTTCATTCAATTTTTCATTGTAATCTCAAAATTATAAACTTGAGATGATTTATTTCCTTGCATTATCATGTCTTGACTAGGAATTGCATTAACATATGTAACTTAGCTTTGATTTTGGTCATAGGAGGGATAACATGGTTGTTTTTAAATAAAGTTGTTATAAGTGGGAATAATATATTTGGAATAATATGTAGCATTAGGATTGTAACTTTGGTAAGGTCTATCTTGAGTGATTTGAACTTATCCTTGAGCATTGCCTTGAAAAGGAGGTCTATTTCCTTGTCCAAACTAATTTTAAGGTTGATAAGGTCTATAACTTTGAGCTTTTTGCCTTTTTATGGAAACCAATTCATTAGTGACACTCTAGCACAAAATATTCACTTCATCAATCTCATTTTTGGGGGTATTGGTGGACCTTTCTTGACTAGGAGGCTATAAATCAAGGAATAATGGCATTGGTGGCCTACGAACAATTTTCTTTGCTTGAATAAGACAATTCTCAGCATTGATGTCTATCTCATAAGAAAAAGGTAGTGTATTGCCACCCATGTATTATATCATCATGGCTACATCAAAATTCAATGCTTTTTGATAGTACAAGAAGGTATAATTTTGGTGTAGGTCTCACAAGGGTTGTAATCCTATCCCATGTCTTTTGAAATCTAGTATTAAAATCTTGCATAAACTATTGTGGTGCCCTCTTGATAGTTTTCAATTACTCAGCTAGTGATAGATTATCACTCTTCTCTTCAAACCTCTTATTCAATAGATCTCCTAATTCATCCCATGAACCAATAGAATTTTTATGTAGAATTCCATACCAATTTAAACTTTCCCTTTGAAAGACAATGCCAATAACCTAATAGCCACATTTTCTTGAGTGATATTATGGATATTTCAAAAGTTTTATATGTTTCTAATGTGTTTAATGAAATTAATAAGACATTCTCCACTAAAATATGGAACATTCTTGAGGATTGCTTTTGGAATTTGGTCATATTAGGCAATATTCAAAGGAAATGATCTAATGAAAGGTATAAAAGGTTGTCTCCTAGCCATCTTAGAATATATACTATGAGTATTAGAGGTTGAAATTAGTAGGAACTTGGACTTATTAAACACAAACTCTATTTAATAAGGATGAGTATTGACAAACCTAAACCTTTTGATAGAATACAAAGACAATTGCACAAACTCAAAGGGTACACCTTTAATAGAATAGCTAGTGGTCACCTTTTACATGGAAAATAGGGACTGATTAGCAACTAAAGATTTGAAAACTTTAGTGGAGTTTCTATGTACTAAATGTAGATGTTATTATAGTTGTAGTTATACCAAGACCAACACCAATCTTGGACAATCTTCTAGGACTTAGTGTCCCACTGGGCATGCCAAAAAATATTGTCACTTGGATTTTCACCCCTTGAGGATATTCCTAGATCTCCTCATCCAAGTGGCACAATGGAAACATATCTAGAGCATTCATAAATATAAACAACCTTAATTTATATGAAAATTATTCTTATTCTATTGTAAATGTTGTTTTATTCTGATCCTTTATTGTAACTAAAATCTAATGATAACCATTGAACCTATACATAAAATAATATCATTCATGAACTAAGATATATTATAAAAATTCATTTCTTAATGGAATTAAAAATGGGTCATTGATACATGGACCATTTAGTGCACAATAATTCTCAAAAATTTTGATTTATCCAAAATTCTTAGGTTAAACCACCATTGGGATAACCCAAAATACCTTTCCCATTGGATATATAATACATGCATCTTATATTTAATAAAATTCATATTTTACCTTCAACTTAATTTTAAGATTAAACATGTATAGGTGCTTCTTTATAGGCCTCCCACACTTTTTTATCTCTATGTGCATCTTGTCTAGGGTAGATTATACTCATTTCACTTATACAAAATTAGTTGTAAATACATCCTAATAATATAATAGGAGTTTTAATCCCTAAAACACCTCATTCTATGTCCATTAGTCACCTAAAGTCACAAGTTTTGGTGTAGACTCTATTCTAATATTCACCACTAGTTTCTTTAAATGGATCTTAATATATTTTGTTGGATCCACTTGGGATCGAGTCTTGTACAATTCATTGACCTTATTGCTCTTGAATATGTAGATTTTATAGATGATTATCTTAATTTTATTTTGAGATTTTTTCATTGGTTTCCTCCATTTTTTAGGTCATCATCAGTATCATCACATTCCATCTATTCTTCCTCATCCAAAATTTAATTTTAAGGTTGTATAATAAATTAGTCCTTTTTTATTTATTTATAGTTTTTTAGAGTTGAGGTAATGCCCTTGGATAATTCATCCTATAAATCATAGTCTAGTGTACTACTAAAATCTTTTGTTTATCTTTGACATAAGATGATCTTCATCTTCTATAAATCTTGGTATACCATTGGGTTCTAGTCTTAAAAACAATTTCCTAGATAAAATCTTGTTAAGTTCATGGCTAATTATTTGTATTTATTATACACTCTTGATGCATGTGCCATGTTTTTGGAAGTTCTACTAAAGTAAATTTTAATACATTCACCCATTATTTGTGTTTGACACCCTATGAATATCACACATCCAAACACTTATGAACATGATTTTTTTAGAATTGTCCTTCCTAGAAAAAGGCCACTATTTTTTAATAGTAAGTGGTAATTTGAATTAATTTCATAATAATCTGAAAGCCTTGTCCCATTATGTTTGGTTTGTTCTTTGAAATTCCCATGAAGTCACAACAATTCCATTTAATGTGTATTTAAATACACTCATTCTCTAATATATGTTGGTAAAATGGTTCTCTAATTTAATAATTTTTTGGTTCAAATATATAGTTGTAAAATACTGAGGTAATTGGCATTTGGTGGTTAAAACCATTAAAATTGGACACACTTTATTATCCCATCACACCTAGTTCAACATGTGGGTATCAAAATTGAGACTGATGGGAGACACTACTTCCTAGGGTAACAAGTCTTTTATTTTTAGTTTAATATAATCCATGTCTATCACACCTACATTATATAGGAAATACAATTTAGACCTTGATGGTGATCTCACTAATGGTGAAGTGTAGTTTCCTATTTGTAATTGTGAAATGAGTGCCTTAATTATTACATGTTTATATATAGGTTGTTTTATTGATTGTGACTACTATTTATACTCCTATTTTAGATAAAGGAATTTGTAATATATATATATATATATATATAATTTTACATGTGTTAATTTGAATTAAGTTCATAATAATCTGAAAGCCTTGTCCCATTATGGTTGGTTTGTTATTTGAACTTCCCATAAAGTCACAACAATTCCATTTAATGTGTATTTAAATACACTCATTCTCTAATATATGTTGGTAAAATGGTTCTCTAATTTAATAATTTTTTGTTTCAAATATTTAGTTTTAAAATACTGAGGTAATTGGCATTTGGTGGTTAAAACCATTAAAAGTGGACACACTTTATTATCCCATCACACCTAGTTCAACATGTGGGTATCAAAATTGAGACTGATGGGAGACACTACTTCCTAGGGTAATAAGTCTTTTATTTTTAGTTTAATATAATCCATGTCTATCACACCTACATTATATAATAAATACAATTTAGACCTTGATGGTGATCTCACTAATGGTGAAGTGTAGTTTCCTATTTGTAATTGTGAAATGAGTGCCTTAATTATTACATGTTTATATATAGGTTGTTTTATTGATTGTGACTACTATTTATACTCCTATTTTAGATAAAGGAATTTGTAATATATATATATATATATATAATATATATATATATATTTTACATGTGTTATATACCCACCTCTAACTATTATCCCTATAAGCATAGGGTAAATTTGGATCATTAGGTATAATATAGGCCTTGCTTTCATTTTTTATTAGATATGGGTAAATTAGGGTTTTATAGGGATCCCCTAACCATGCTCATAACATAATGGGTTTATATGGTAAATATAAGTCTTATTTTCATTTTTATTTAGTGGAATAATGATAATTTTATCCCCTTGGTGTGATTATAACTGATTATGCACTATGTCAATGGTCATCTAACCATAAGAATCCTAATTATTCCAATAAATGTGGGGTGGTGTGTTTCATTAGTCTTCATATTGATTATTTCAAAATATCCTCACAAGTTTTGGCTTACAACTTTAATTTCCACATCTTTGAGATGACCCATAAATTATACCCTACTATAGTTTGTGAGGCTTAGAGTTTATGGACAATACCTAAGTGATGGTCATCTAATATCCTCCCATGTAGATCATGGAATCATATTAAATATTATCCCAAATTCAAAAACAACACTTGGTACCTCATACCCTATCTATTTATTATACATATGAGGTAAACATCCCAAAGCTTCTTAGTTTTCACATATCATACTATCTTGTTAGTATATTATTTATACCTTTGTGCACACTCCAATAAGTTATGTAGAAGTTTTATAATATTGTAATATATATTTTCATTTTTTATGGTATTTAAGAGATTAAAAATATTGGTCAAGGTAGTGACTATTAAATTTTATCTCATGATACACAAAAATTTACCATACATTTGTGCATTAATAGTTGTAGTGTCACCTTTCGATGTAGTTAGATGTTGAATGTTATATAGAACCTAATATAATTAGTACTATTATCATCAAAATTTTCACCCTTGAGGAGGTTGTTCAATCCTCTTCACTATATTGATATCATGGAGATACCTCTAGGTTGTGGGTGGCCTAATTAGTGAGGTGAATCTCTAGATAAGGCTAGATCCCTTGATGTTATCACCCAAAAACCACTACTAGACCTATTGATTCCAAAGGAAAAAGGGTATGCAAAACTAAAATTAAATTAATATATGGATTTGATGCACCAAATTAACACCCTAAACTTTACCATCATACACTATGAACATGAACTAATCTTAAATCTTATCACATTACTCAATAAAGAACTTCAAGCATGAGTGTTTAAACATGGAGGCCATAGGCAATGCATTGAATAAGAGGGATATCAAGAGATATAAGAAAGACACTAATGACTAAAATCCACTTCCAAACTATAAAAATATACTTAGAACTCACCATGTGACCTACAAGAAGATAATCCATTTCCAAAGAGTTAAGGGAGGACAAATGAGAGAGAGCAAAAACACTACTACTAACATTCATCAACAATCACACAAGTAAACTAATTTCAAGTAGGAAAAGGTAATAATTATATTTATTTAACATTAAAGGGCATGGTATAATTGTTTAGTTGAATAGGGTTTCACCATACTCACCCAAAGGATCCATAACAAGCCATTTAAGGCAACATATATAGGATAATCTTAGGAGAGAGAAAGTGAAGCATATAAAATGCATAAACAACTCTCATCCACCTAAAGTCTCTTACAATACCAAATAGAAGATATTATAATAGTATTTTCATCCATATCCTTGGAATTTGTTGGTTTAACTTGATGAATAACTTCACCAAATGGTGTATGAGCTCTTGTTTGAAGAGTTACAATGCACTTCTTTAAGGATTAGTTAAAATTTTGAATCTTGACACATATCATATTAGCCTCATGGGGAATAATCCACACCATCATAGGATTATCAATTCTCCTTCTCAATTTTATGGATTTTAAGATCATGTTTCAATCTTATTCGGACTGATAAGGACTTGCAAATTGATTGAGAAGCTTACTTAGTTGAAATGAGGATCATAAAACAAGACCATATTACCAACCTAGGCCTAGTTATTTATTTTAAGATTACTATAACATATTTAATACCTACTATACACATTATATAATATCATTACATCATTTATTCATGCTCAAGACATCTTCAATATTGAATTATGTGTGTATTACGCCTGATAAGAGCCCTTGATAGCATGTTTACTTACCATTAAAGGTCATGAGACCTACAAATAATGTTTTTATCATTGTAAATAATCTTAATTAGGATTTATATTCATCCTAAATTAAATTATTTATATCATATATAGTCTTAAGATGCCTCATTAAGTATACACTCAGTCAACTTCCATGAAAATCTCTAAAAACTATCTTTTGTACCTACAACATTCATCTTTAGGCCCAAATCCATATAAAATTACTTCACATGTGTAAAAATAGTTATGTATTAAAGTTATTATATATGTTTAAATATCATATAATAATTTTATATTCCATTTCAATCCATTTAGAGTACTTAGGAAGTACATCTCCTTCATCAAGTCACTTTAGATGGTTTAAGCAAGGTTTAAGGGCATTTGGGGTTATAAAGATGATTAATAAAATTTATCAGATTAAACCAAGAACCAATGTCAATAAAATATATTATAAAAGCTCCTCATACTTCACCAATAATATTTGGGTCCCATGCATATATTAGTTGTACTTACCACATGATGAAAGTGGCCATTTATGATTGTCTAAATCTACTTAAGAACTTGAGAAGAGTGATTGTACATAACAAAGTTAAAAAATGTTTATTTATAGATATAAAATACTCATTTAGGTTTTATAAACATAATATGAGGTTATAAAATTGATATTTACCCCATTTTACCTTTCCAACTCACTATAATCTATGTTGGTCCATAGTTGGGGTTTAAGGGTGGTCTAGTGCAAATAACCCTAATGGTCTACAACTTACATTTTATCTTCATGGAATGAGATTTGAAAAAAAAATTAGGATCTTAAATTATTTTATTTTCCATATATTTTAATTATTTACCCTTCAATATCATCTTTAATGAACAAATTGTCTTGACTCTTTTGCATATAGGCCTGGGTGTGTAGATTTAGGCTTGTCTTGACTATGGATGAATGTTATCTTATTCATTGACACTTCAATTTTATTTAATTATTTTAAAATTATTTAAATGTTACTTTTTACCCTATTAATACCTTATATACCTTATTTCACTTCATACATGATTCATTTTTGTGACTTTTCTTCCATTCTCCTATGATATGCCTATAGGTACATACTTTAGGTCTGCTTGACTATTAGTGTTTAGGATATCTTATTTTGATGTATATTACATAATTTTTACTTATTATAATATCTCACCATCCAAACTTATAATTTTTCATCACTAAATTGACTTCTAATCATTCATTTATCACACAAATGCATCCTTCACATTGTGACTAGATAGGGTTGTAGGTCTGCATTGGGTATCTTTACTGTAAGTGTGAAGATTTACCTCTTATGGCACTATAGGAACATTGGTTATTCTTAAAAAAAAATTGTGAGTCAATTATTTTTATTTATCCCTCATCACATGTATTTTAACCTTTTTTCCTCACTAAAACTTGGTGCTTTTTGTCAAGTCTACCTATACGAGGGTTGTATGTGACCATTTAGGCCTATGACTGTGGGTCACCAAAAATAGGGTTTTAAGGGATAAATGGACATTATTAAGGTTTTTTTATATGTATTAACCTTAATTTAATTTATTTATTAAGACATAAATATTATCAAACCCTTCAACACCACTATAAGTATACTTATTTTATTCTCTACTTGCTAGTAAGCCTGTAGACTATCTTTTAAGACTAAAAACCTTCTTTTCTTGTGTTAGATCCTATGGAAATTAATATGACCAATGGTATAATATGGAGGGGAATTATTTTTTTTTAAATAATTCACCATTATTTCAGTATACTCAAGATACTTGGATCACTCACTTGTAAATCTCACCATCCTCCTTTAGGCCTATATAGTCCAACTTAGCCTATACATTCCTCTTGAGCAAAAAATGGGTTAAACATGAGTCTCACAATTTTTAAAGTAACTTATAGTAATTTAAAATCAGGAATATAACAATAAATATATATTTAAAAAGTTAATATAATTATTTATAACAAATTTTTGATGCTAATAGTGACCTACAAGTTCGCAGACCTATAAGTTCACTAGTCGTCTTAAATTTGGCTTGGAGAAGAGATAATAGAGACATGAATCCACTAGTCAATATTTTAAACATAATTGAGATTATATTAAAGGATTATATTAATATTACACATCTCCTTCAATGATCTTGGACAATGATAACAACTTCGCATCTGATTAGGGTTACTTTGCTATGACAGCTAGTTCAAACTACCTAACTATGTATGCATAGTTCTTGGTATTACTTGAAGTTTCATGCATACAATAGTGACTAAATAATTTTTATAGGAATTAATTCAATTTTATAAACTCTTTATCATGTCAATTTATCCATTGTATTCACTCAAAACATATAATAGCTCCTACAATTTGATTGTGTTATCCAAACTAAGAAAACAAGGTTATTTGACCTTGCACCAAACATGATCATGAAGAAACATGAAATGAGATTATATTTAATGGTTATAAGATTTATCAAGATACCATACCCAATCATTTTAATCTATTAAAATGACCTCATAACTCAACACTACCCTAGTTGGGTTTGAAGCTTTTTTTACCCCTTAACTTTTTAATGATTGTTCTTAAAGTTAATGGGATTAAATAGACAAAAAATTCCAAATGGTGTAATGGAATTAGTGTCCCCTCAAATGGAAAATAAATTTCTCTCTCTCTCTCTCTCTCTCTCTCTCTCTCTCTCTCTCTCTCTCTCTCTCTCTCTCTCTCTCTCTCTCTCTCTCTCTCTCTCTCTCTCTCTCTCTCTCTCTCTCTCTCTCTCTCTCTCTCTCTCTCTCTCTCTCTCTCTCTCTCTCTCTCTGAATTGATTTCAAACTTTTTGTTTATCTTGATCTACCAAGGAAATTGATGGAGAAATGGGATGGATTTTTGCAATATTTGGATCTATATCTCCACTTACTATAAGGATTTAGATCTAATAAGACCATGGGGAGATTTGTAATAATTCCATATTGTCAATCATCATAAACACTATGCACAAAACCACCAAAAGTTTGTTTTTCTCATGAATCTAGTTGTTCTTCCCTTTGAAACTAATAGAGATGATGAAATTAATGACCCTTCATCCTATCCTAACCTATATAAATTTGGAATAGGTTTAAAAAAATATGCATTTCCTTTACCTACATATGTCTCAAAGAATCTTCACTTTTTCCATTAGATAATGATAAATGGAAGTTAAAAATGGAATCAGCATTGAAAATTAATTATAAAATACCTTTATGGAAAGTTTACATTCAAGTAAAAACATGATGTCATGACTAAGGTGTTAGATGGCTTAAAAACCCCCTTTTCTAAGGACAAGACCCTTATATATGTTTTTTACTATTAAGTGTCATCTTTATCATTGAATAGAATAATAATAATAATAAAGGAACAAGATACCTTAATATTTTTAAAATCACCTTAAAAATGGACTCAACATTGAAAATTAATTATAAATTACCTTTATGGAAAGTTTACGGTCAAGTAAAAACATGATGTCATGACTAAGGTGCTAGATTACTTTAAAAAACCCTTTTCTAAAGACAAGACCCTTATATATGTTTTTTACTATTAAGTGTCATCTTTATCATTAAATATAATAATAATAATAATAATAATAATAATAATAAAGTAACAAGATACCTTAATATTATCAAAATAACCTTAAAAATGGACTCAGCATTGAAAATTAATTATAAAATACCTTTATGGAAAGTTTATAGTCAAGTAAAAACATGATGCCATGACTAAGGTGTTAGATGACTTAAAAAACCCCTTTTCTAAGGAAAAGACCCTTATATATGTTTTTTACTATCAAGTGTCATCTTTATCATTGAATAGAATAATAATAATAAAGTAATAAGATACCTTAATATTATCAAAATCATCTTAAAAATGGACTCAACATTGAAAATTAATTATAAAATACCTTTATGGAAAGTTTACAGTCATGTAAAAACATGATGTCATGACTAAGGTGTTAGACAAATTTTAAAAAAAAAACCTTTTCTAAGGACAAGACCCTTATATATGTTTTTTACTATTAAGTGTCATCTTTATCATTGAATAGAATAATAATAATAAAGTAACAAGATACATTAATATTATCAAAATCACCTTAAAAATGGACTCAGTATTGAAAATTAATTATAAAATACCTTTATGGAAAGTTTACAGTCAAGTAAAAACATGATGTCATGACTAAGGTGTTAGATGACTTAAAAATACCCTTTTCTAAGGACAAGACCCTTTTATATGTTTTTTACTATTAAGTGTCATATTTATCATTGAATAGAATAATAATAATAAATTAGCAAGATAACTTAATATTATCAAAATCACCTTATACTCTCCAAATAGCCTTATAAATAATATGATCTACTTACTACTTCTACTTCTTTGACTCATTTGACCAGCTTTAGGACATGGTTGCTCCTTGTAGGATTACCACATTACCTCCTTGGGTATGTATCCAAATTTACTTGATTTCCCATTTACCTTAAATTTATTAAACTTACCTTAAATAATGCTAAACAAAATATGAAGACCATAAATAATGACCACTTGATGATAAGACATCATGACTTGATCCAATTTCCAGCTAGACCATCCTAAATGACCTTGTAAACCATTAAGGAAGACATATTCCCTATCAACCTAGATTTTTAATTACCAATACAAATCCTTCATAGTGGATATAAAAAAAATTAAGATCAAGTAAGTTAAAGATTTAAATGAACCTCATTCATGATGGCCAAATTTTGGATAATAGGTACATCAAACCCCTTTTTGTTGTAGGATCAAGATATTTATCCTTTTAAACCTTTATTATTATTTGTTCTTATGTCATTATTTAAAGGAGGTAATCCCTATTTGGTATGCTAATTTTTTGTGACTACCTATAGGAATTTAGAATCTTTAGGGTATGATTTAATAGAATTCACATTTCTTATGAGATTTTATCTATTTTTCTTTTCCAATGTTAGATAATCCTCTATGTGATGGTGTTATAAAACTTTGAAGTAGACACAATAAATTTGCCTCTAAGGATTAGTAGGATAATTTTGTGTAAAGTGGTTATATTCCTAAAATAAATAGTAGATAAT
This sequence comes from Torreya grandis, assembly GCA_037957365.1. Taxonomy (NCBI): domain Eukaryota; kingdom Viridiplantae; phylum Streptophyta; class Pinopsida; order Cupressales; family Taxaceae; genus Torreya; species Torreya grandis. Next base: position 101,599 of record JARHVA010000762.1, on the reverse strand, counting down.
TGGTTTTCATGCCTATCATTCGCCTTTTCCATGACCCAATTGGTATACACATTAGTGGCCTCATTTATACCCACCTTGTCTTTGTTGGAAGCCCCAATAGGTCTAATGTTATCCCTCATATTCATTTAGCAAAAGATGGAGTACATCATATTTCCTATTGTTTTGGAGACATAACATTTCAAGGCTATTGGTATTGTAGAAATGAAGGTGTCCATCCCACCTGGTACTGAGGATACTATGGACACTATGATTTTCAACTTGTGATAGAATTACCACTAATATTTTGGTGAGTTTGGCATCCATTTAAGAACAATCTACATCATAGCAGCATGTCAACATCTATGTTTTGGGATTCTTGGCTTTATAGAGGGAAATTATTGTGTTGTGACTAAATACAAATTATTAGTAATACCTTCCTTAAATAATTGGAGGGTTCAATAATTAATACCATTATGGTTGTGTGATTTTTAGAAGTTATAGTACAAATACTAATATTATTGGAGGTACTATTCTAACAAATGACATTTTATAGTTGCATTCCCCACCATATGGTAGAGTTTGTAAAATTTTGTCTCAACTTTAGGATAGTAATTTATGTGGTACCCCTATTTACCACATTTAATGCACCAAAGGTCTAAATTGGGCCTATTAATCACATGTAACTCTTTCATATTATCTAACGTAGCATTGATATTTGAATTTATCTTTGTAGTGGGTTATGGGATATCTCCATAATCCTCTATTGTTATATTACAAGTGTAGTTACCTGAGCATCTTTCTTATTATCAATCTAAGTCTAGATAATTCCAAACTTTATTCCAGGTCATAGGACTTGTAAAAACCATGTAGTCTTGCCTTTATCCTTGAACATAAAATTCAAACCATTCATTACATCAAAAAAAATGTGATCATAATCATATATTTATTCCTTTGATTTATGTCGAATATATTTTATATTCTAGATTATTTTACATACACTTATTTAATTTTAACTCACCTACCAACTAGGCTTTTACATTGTTATAATTTATTTTAAAATCATCCCTTTTTTGGATGAATTTTAGATCTCATCATGTTAAAGATCCTATGAGGTCTCATTTCTTCACTTCTTATATATTTGAATTTTTGATTTATCACTTCATTCTCAAAAGTTATTTGATAATGTTTAGGTTTAGTAGACCCTTCATATGGTGTAAATGTGAAAAAATGATCGACTCAACTACATACTCATAATAGTAACATGTGAAACTAGTGGTGGTGGACTCAACTTGAGAAAAGTATTAATAGTTGATAAAACCTGAAATCCCATCTCAAAAAGTATCTTACTATCTATAAGTTGGTTAATTTATGCACTATAGTTCCCAAAATTATTTGTAAAAGAGTAAAACTAGGCACTTTGTCTACTAATATATGTAATTTTTATTATTTTTTATAATAAATTAAGCACAAGGGATGTTACCCCCCCTTGAAGTGAACTATCCATGTTTATGAATTCTACTATACTATAACTTGAACCTAATTTCATCCTAAAACTTTACATAACTTATTCCAAAGAGTACTCCTCTTATCTAAATAATATTCCCCCTTATATCTAAAATCTAAAACTACCTTCTAACAAATCTACTCACTCCTCTTATACCTTTCCACTTTATTTCATTTCCTATGCTTCTCTATATATCTCTATACTATCATCTACAACTTCTCTTGTCTCAGGCCAACTCCTTTCCTTATTCTCATCTTCTCCATCTACTATTGCTCACATATGGTCTCCCATTTCTTCATTCTCTTCTACACTATATACTCTACTTATACTCACAACTATATTATGATTATTAATTTTATTCCATCTTATCTATTATCTTAGGTCTTACCCTAATCCCAAAATTCATTTTTCACTTTGATTATTTGTGTCTTCCATATTCTTAATAAAGGATCAATATTCCCTTCTCATTTTCTCATTATTCACTCCATCATCACACACATCCCTTAAGGCCTAAATTGAATAATCCATGTTGGTACCAGTAGGCACCATGGAATTTTCTACAATGAACATATTGATAAGTTTAGGTAGTATGTTTAAAAACTTGCCTATAAATCCTATCACAAATAGGTCTTACACAACCTTGAGTATAATGGAACCTTGTACAAAAATGTTAGTGATGTATCCATCAATAGTAGTTTTCACCAAGTGATCTATCACATGAGTCTAGTTAGTGTCTAATTTTAAAACAAATTAAGTCTCTCTTCTATCCAAACTATAAATGCTATACATCTTGGCCAAAAATAGTATTATTCCAATCTTGATAGTCATGAATCTAGTATTTTAGGCAATTCAGACAAAAAAAATTCATATATTTCATCATAAATATGCTTGTGGGTAACTTATTACATAATTTTTCCTATGTGAAATTATGATTTATGTTATCTAAACATATATCCAAGTCCTTCTATCCTAGTATCCATTAAAACATGTTTTAAATTTCCATGCTCATGACATCATTGCTAGAAGAGGTTATTTGTTGTAGCTTCAATTTTCACCCTTGGAGATGGTTCTTTAGGCCCTTTCTAATTTAACTATATTATTGGTGCAACCTCAAGCTATGGGCAACCTATGGTGGGGTTGAACCTCTAGATAAGGCCTACTTCCTCTTGATGGATCACCTATATGAATGTTTACACTAAGAAAAGGGTTATATAAAGGTTAAAGGTCTTCTAAGAAGGATAAAAGGGTGATGCACCAAGTTAAATGATAACTAAAACATGCATGAAATGTATAGTAAATAAGTATAAGATAGAACTAGCTCATGTAATCTCAAAATCTAACAAATTACATAAGTATTTCATACACTAGGTTCAAGAAGCAAAGAATGAAACTAAGAGGAGTTATAAGACTCACACCAAGCTTACATTAATAGTAGAAAGAACACAAATTTAGACCAAAAATCAACTATAAAACACCCTAAAATAGTCAAGGAAGAAGGAAAATGGGCATGGAATATTCTCCTTCACAATGCCATCATGCACAAGTTTACTAGAAAAAGTTCAAAACCAAGAGATAGGTAAAGGAAATCTTATTAGCTTCAATAGGTATATCTTACAAGTTTTGACAGGATCCAACCTTATCAAATGAGAGTCTCTACTCTTATATAATTGAGAGAAAGTCTTTTCTTCTAAAAATAGAGAGAGAGCCCACCAAATGGAAAGAATGGGCAATATATTAGAAAGGTAGAGAGAAAAGATGGATCATGAGTACATAATTTATTAATTAAGTTTCCACCATTGTTTATCAAATTAGTCCCAATTCTCTATTGACAAGATATCCTTTGTTTGTCTTAGTAGCCCTTGAATCCTCTCATTGGCTGAGAAAAATGCACTAGAGAACAAGAGTTGCCAAAGGTGGTGAGTCATGATCCTGATTATGTAGGAAAACTCTTAGACACCCTAAAAAAATGTTATAGTTTCTTGCTTAACCACTAGATATCCATCTTCAAACTCTATTCTATCTCCACTTGTTTCATTATGAGGAAAAGGTCCTTATATCTATGGACTTTATAGAGATATTCCATAAGTCTATTTTTAGAGGTTGTTTGTTGGAGCTAGAACCATATTAAAAGGTGAAATACTTTTACATAACCATTCATATCTGCCACTACTCAATATCTAATCATAGGTTTATATTATAGATTAAAAACCAATCTCCTTTTTTGGTTTTATTATAGATATATCTTGATGAAAAGCTTATAGGTTACATAGTTTTGTTCTTGATCCCCATTAGGTCTAAATAGACATATCTTATCCATGGACATTTATGGAAATTGAGAACTCAACATATACATAGGTCTCCTTTAAATAACAAAGATCATAGTTGTAAAACCATACTATAACCCAAAATGATGGACCTTTTGTGTTCCAAATATTCAAATTAGAGTTTCATGGTGTTGAAACCTTATTTTGACAAACCTTTATTTTATAATTATGTGTTCTTGTGACATTTTATCAAGATTTAATGGGTACATGATAATATTTACAAGATTTTCCTCCATTTTGACCTAGTTTACCATTATTTACCACTTTAAATCTCATCTTTCAACCTTTAATATTAATTATTGATCTAATTCATATCAAGTAGATGAGCACCATTTATCTGGTTAGACCCACTATCTTAAACCTTTAATATTAATCATCAATCTTGATTTGGACCTTTTATATTATACAAAATTTCATCTCTTCATTTGCTCCATAATATCCTACTAAATTTTTGACCTCTTATGCACTGTAGATCTATTTTTGTATGATTAAATATGAACCCTATAATTTATGATAGTCTAATATGCTTATGACACTTGGAAGCTTCATAGTCATCTTGGAGATCCTTTAACCCTTTAACTCATTACTCACCATTGATCTAATATGTATGAGTGAATATTCATTATTAGATATTTGGTACCCACTAACACCTATTAGATAGATGTGTACTATTAGATCTATGTCAAGATACTTGAAATATTTCCACTTGTTATCTTCTCACTTATGTTGACCTTTTGACTTGATGATCACCATTGATCTTGATTACATGATCAAATGTTCATCATTGTATCCTTAGGATCCATTGACACTATCCTTACCCACTCACAATTGGATATTTGGTATGATTTAATGTCAATCATATATCTTTCTCATTTGAAATCAAATAGCTATTTTATGGAGCTTAAACTTGACATCTACACAAATGTCTCATTCTACAAGTTTAACTTTAAATATTTATAATTTGAGATAGATAAATCATCAAGTTATTAAAATTGTAGAAGATGATATAGGCATAAATAAATTCATGTCCATGCATTTATTTTGGCCCTAAGAATCTTTATAAGCATACTTATTAAATGCATAATCAAGCTAACTAGTCCATTTTTACATGACATCCTCATCATGGTCTAGTTCTTTTGGATGTGTGCTTGAATTTTTATCTCTTTTAAAAGGCTCTAATGGACTTCTAAGAATTTTTTTAACCTGATCCATGCTCTTCAATTATTGAAACATCATGAAAACATTTTGGTCTTCTTCATTTTGTAATCCTAGACCTATTTCAAGACCTACTTCTCAAAGATCAACAAAGCACACTTTAAGCTTGATTAAAGTGTTTTAAAATATTTGTGAGCAATATGTGATCTTATTATTCATTATTTGGGTCCACTCATTCCATTTATAACTCTTATTAATTGATCACTCCATACCAAGACCTTTAAAAATTAGTTCATTTAGGTAAATTTGTATATGTAGGCCAAAATTGGCCAACATTTCTGGTAACATCTTGGGGTTGTATGCCTAATATATAAAAGATTAGTATCCTTAAATAGATCCACTAGGTACATAGAGTCATGGTCTCCCCTCTTAACTAATATTATTATGAGATTGACTAGATGGATTACCCTCTCTAAAGCTTTCTCTTTAAGTAAAATGGAACAAAATAACAAAACAAACGACTATGATATAGGTAATTATTTAAAGGTAAACACACAGTTTAAAAAAATATGCTCAAATCACTTAGAGGAAAACATAGAAAAATACTCTTTTATGCTACAATATCATATAATAGTTTAAAAAAAAATTAATAATAAGACTTTAAATAAATTCCATTGAATAGGATGGGTAATGCATATCCATTCGATTGGGAAAGCTAAAAATCATTATGCTATTTGCATCTATGGATCAAATAAGGACCACTCCATGAACCACTCCATAAGCTATCAAACTTGGTATGGTTTCCTAGTTTTTCATTGTTTGAGTCCCATTTGAGGACTAGGTCCTCTTCCTTAAAGTCCTTTATTATGGCTCTCTTGTCAAAGGTTTTATTGACATGAGCTTGATGTGACTCTAATGTCTTCATTTCAAGGTCCTTGGTTTCTTCAATCTCCATGAGCTATGCCATCCTGACACTCATAGACTTAGTTTCCATCAGCTCCAATTGATGGGCTAACTCCAATATAGGCACTTCAAGAGAGATGGTTAATTTGGCTTCCCTTCCATATATAAGGACATATGGATAATTTCCAATGATATCTCTGGGAGTAACTCTATCAACTCATAACATTGTCCTTAGCTTTGTATGCCACATTATCTGATTCCTCTCCATGGTCCTTTTTATAATCCTTAGCAAGTTTTTATTTGTGGACTTTGCCAATCCATTACCTTAGGGGTATTTGTTGGAGGATGGGCTGAGGTAGATGCCCAACTTAAATACCCATTTAATTTTCCTCATGTCCATAAATTCTAAGGCATTAAATGAAATTATAGTAGTTGGGACACCAAACTTGTTCACTATGTTATCATAGAATTGAATACTATGATTTCATTATCTTATTTTAAAGCAATTACTTCCACCTACCTAGTGAATTACTTAGTTAAAATGAGCACCCACTTATGTCCTACACTATAAGGTGGATTGATAATCCCTATGAATTCCAACCCCCATTGCATGAAGGGTTGATCCACCTAAATTAGGTTGAGTGAAAGAGATATTAATCTCTACTTTCCTAAAAATAGAGAAAACTTTTGGAATTTTTTGACCCATGTATAGGCATATTTGAAAAGGCAAGGCCAATAATAGTTATATCTCATTACCTTTATTGATATTGTTCTTAGACCAAAATGGCCTCCTATAGGTCCATCATGGAACTACTCCAATAGCTTTGCCACTTGATTATCATCAATGCACCTAAAAGTTACCTAGTTAAGGTCCCTTATAAAATTAACACCATCAACTAATACATAAGGTATGAACTGAATCTTGAAATACCTTCCTTTTGCTCTAGCTAAACCTTGAGGGCATTCTCTTATCATCAAGAAATGGGTCATATCTTGGAACTAGCTATTTTGAAGTGGAGGTCCATCTGACTGTAAGTTGTCTTATGTCACCAAAAAAACCTTTTTGTCCTCTTGAAGGTCATCCACCATATTCTCACATAAGCCTTTGGCTCTTACCAACTTGGTGGCTTTTATCTCTACATCACACTCTATGACCTTGGTAATCCAACCTACTCTTTTCTCATTTAGATCCTTATTGTGGAGAAAGTCCCTCAATCTAGGATGAGATACCATAAGATGAACCTTAATATTAAAGATCATTGGTCTGAACTTATTTAGGATCCTTATAGTTGTAAGAACCTATTTTTATATGAAGGTATACATTACCTCATATCCCTCTATCCCTTGACTAAAAAAGGCAATTGGATGATCAATTCATTCACCATTCTTCTGCATCAACATAACTAATATGTTGTTAATATTGGCAAAGGTGTAAAATATAAAATCCTTTGAGAAGTTAGGATTTATGAGTGAGGGTGCTTAGGTAATGGCCTAATTTATGACCTCAAATATTGTTGTACTTTCATTTTATCAAGAAAACACTTGGCTCTTTTTTAGCATGGTGGTGATGGGTTTGACCAAGTTTTAAAAACTAGGTATAAACCTTCTCACAAAGTTTATTTTTCCAAATAAGCTCTAGATTCTTCTCTTGTGCTTGGGTAGAGATAGTGCTAATATATCACTTAATCTATCAAGGTTAATGGATAATCCATCCTTTGAGACAATATGACCAGAATTTTCCCTTCATAGATGGTAAAAACATATTTCTTAGGATTTAAAGAGATCCCATACTCTATATATATTTTAAAGATCATCCTTAGATGGTCCATGTGCTCACTGGCCTTCTTGGAGAAAACTGTGATGTCATCCAAGTAGACCAACAACATTTGATTCAACAACCCTTAGAAATCCATGTTTATGGCTCTTTGGAAAGTTTCCCCAGCATTTGAAAATCCAAAAGGCATATTTTGGTAAGAATATGTGCCCTAATTTATCATGAAGACATTCTTATATTAATCTTATTCTCTCACTAGTACATGCTTTTAACTTGAATACCCATCTAGGAGGGATAAGGATTCTAAACCAAAAACTATCTAAAGTACTTGCTCCATAGATGGAAAAGGATAGTGATCCTTCAAGGAGACCCTATTCAAATCCTTGAAATCAACACATAATCTAATATCCCCACTCTCCTTATTTATAGGTACCAAAGTTTCTACCCATGAGGAGTGCTTAATTGGAATGATGACCTTCGATTCAATCAAATTGGTCAATTCTTTCCTCATAAGCTCTTTTATTTTGGGGTTTATAGGTCTCTAATTTTTCTTGATAGGCTTGGAAATAGCCTCTAATTCTATAGTGTGTTGATCCATCTTGGGATTAAAGCTTCTCAAGTCACTATGTTCCCAAGCAAATATGTCTACATATCCTTTACAAAGTTCTATGAAACTATGCCTCTCAGCTTTAGTTTTTACATTTCTAATATTGAGGAGCTTATCTTTGAAAATAAGGACTCTTTAATATTTCTCTTCATTAGTTGACATTATTTCATTATCTTTTATAATATGATAATCCTCATGAAAAAGACCTTTAAGGGAGACAAGCCCTTTAGGAAGCTTATTGGATCTCAATTGAACTATTTGCTCTTCATATTGATGTTGAAATTTTTCTTGGTTCATTGAAGAGAATTATGTTTCCTACTACAATAAATAGGCATTTTGATTGTAATTTTCAAAGACCTACAAATTTTATCTATTGTTTGGTACTAATGGTCTCACCACCATTTATACATGTGGCTACACCTTGGTATTTTTCAAATCATTTGGGATATCAAATTGATTTCCCATTACTTCCAACCTATAAAAATGTTGATTTTGGTTTTTTGGTGTGGCTAGGGTGTTAAAAGCCTCAAAATCCTCAATTAAGACCCACACTCTATGCTTATAAGACTTCATTAATGGATTATTAGTGATATTCTAGCTTCTAACCTAGTTAATTATTAACTCAATATCCCCATAAACTTACAACTACCTAATTCCTCTCTTATTATCCCATTAAAGCCCATACATGAGACCTTTATATTCTGATGCATTATAAGACAAAATAAATTAGAACATGTCAGAAGATAAATATTTGTCACTCGAGGGGGATACCAATATTGTATCTACACCCACTCCATATTTTTTATTTGAACCATCAAAGAATAATTTCTATAAGCCACTAGGATCTTCTTTAAATCCAATTAGGGATGGCATGGAATGATTATCTTCATGCAAGTAGTAGACACTCATATCCCTCTCTTTAACTCCTTTAAGAGAATTAATTTATTGATGTTCATTTCATAGATCATCCAATAATATATTTGGTATTTCCTTAGGGTGAGTGTTTAATTCCTGACCCAACCATATGTTCATCCTTATCAAGGATGGTGCAATTGAGGTTTATGTTATCTATCCCTTAAGGTTATATGTGATATTATGAAATGGGATTAACCTTAATGGATACATTGGTTTTATATACTGTCTTAAATGCCTTATATGACTAATATGATCTAAAATAACCTCTAATATTTGAGTGAATAATCTAGAGAGACATAGGGGAAAATGAGGAGGAACATCTAGGATCAACACATTTTAGACCACTATGACACTGATACAAGCATTCAAGGTCAAGTTAAGGTCCTTGATGATACTTGATGGCTTAGTGGAAGAACCATCAAGTTGTAATACTCCTTTATATTAGGGCTCATACTTTAGACCAAGCTAGTCTGCTATAGAATTTAACATTATTGAGGTGTTTATGCCATATTCTACAAATAAATTATGTACCAAAGAGTCACCAATGACTACTAAAATTTATAGAGGAGGAGGTTTGACCACCCTACCTAATTTCCCTTCATTTTGTCCTTTAGCTACATTGATGATAACCATATTCTCCTTAGCTGGTGGTTTTCTAGAAACATTGGTTCTTGATAACCCTTCTTGGAGGATGTCTACTTGACCAGGAATGGAGAACATATCCCATAATGGCATGCTCACATTGAAAATTTTCATTTGTTTTACAATGTTGATGGGTGAACCACCAACCATTGATTGTGCTTTGGGAGCCATAACTGTACTTTGAATTTGTGAGTTTTTGGGAACAAAGACATTCCCCTGATCTTGCTTCCTTGGAGCTATTAGAACCTTTAGAATAGAAATATATCTAATTGGCTTTGATATTTAAGGATTAATGGTAGGAGACTCTTTGACTACTTCCTAGTTACCATCCATGTTCCTTCTTTTAAATCTTGTATTAAATTCCACTAAGATGTATGCCTAGATAGAAATAACCTACTGGTTGAGTACATAACACTCCTCTTGCTCATAATTCACCATTTTAGCACCCAACTAGCTTGGTCCTTGATTAGGTTTTTGATCTTATTGAGACCTTTTTGGTCTTGTCATCATGGGAACCTCTATGTTCTAGACCATAATAGCTTTATTATACCCATAATTTGCATCTTACAACCATTGATCATTGAAAGATTTATTGAGGTCAATGTTTAGGACAATGGATTACCCAAAAGACCTATTTCAAGGCATAGTACCCTCAAATTCTTGAGAAAAATTATTTTCACTAAGGACCAAAATTTTGGAAGTTCTTGCAACATTTGGATTATAGTTGCTCTATCTATTGTTACTACACTTCCCTTGTCCTTAGTTTTATCCTTGACCTTAGCCTTGGAAATTTCCTTTTATATGGTGGCCTATTTACTTGATAATCTTACTGATAAGGTTGATATAAGGCTTGGTGAGGCATATTGGAAGCTTTTTACCTCTTAACATTTACTATCTCATTTCCAAAAGATTGAAACATGCTCTTGAGCTCTTGAAAGTTCTTTTGCTCTTGGGAATCACTACATCCACTAGTGGAATCCTTTTCTTACTTAAGTGAGGGTATAGTAGAAATTATAGGCATAGGAGGAATGAAATCTAGGGGAGGAATAGAAAAATGAGATGGTCTAATTTTAGGGAATAAAGGCATTGGTGGTCTAGGTGTAAGCTTGCCAACCTGCACCAAATAATTTGATGCCCTGATTGCCACCTCATATGCATTTGGCAATGTGTTCCCTGCCATATTCTAGATCATTATTGTAATGTCACTATTAAGGTATTTTAAATAGTATAGAAAGGAAATGTTATGGGTAGGCCTAACAGAGACTAGGATTCTATCCCATGCTTTTTGAAACCTTGTATTAGAGTTTTGCATGACCTCATGAGGGGCTCTTTTTATTGTAGTTAATTTCTCTATAAGTGATAAATGTTCACTTTTATCCTCAAATATTTGTGAAAATCCTATCCTAATTGGTCCCATGTGGAAATAAAATTAATAGTAAGGATTATATACTAGTCTAAGGCTTTACCATTGAAAGATATAGCTAATAACCTAATTTATACATTTTATTCATTAATATCATGAATGTTGTATACATTAGATATATCCATCAGGTCTTCATAAGGGATTGTAGCTTGGTCTCCAGTCAAATAAGGCACACTTTTGAGAGATACTAATAGAATAGGATCATATTTAGGGAGGGCTAGAGGACTTTAGCCATTAAAATTCACAAAAATTTTGGGGATTTCCATTGCCATGAAGGGATTTAACAAAGGTATCTTTATATGTGTAGGCCTTGAAAATGATTTAGGAAAAAAGTTGCCTTTATATGGGTGTGTATTAGAAAACATTAACCTTTTGACTAAACGTAAAGACAATTTAACAAATTCAAAGGGAATAGCTCTTGAATATAACATTGTTGTCACCTTTGGCATGAGATGAAGTCAATTTTATTATACTATAATGTTGAATTTTCTTTTGGAGTTTCGAGATGCTATCACTTAAGAAGTATAGTTGATCCAAATTGATCAAACTAGCATTAAATTTGACCAATATTATTTGAAATTTATGTATGACCCACCGGTCATGCCATAAACTATTATAGATTCAATTTTCACCTTTAGTGAGGGTTCTTTAGGCTCTTTCATTTTATTTACACTATTGGGACAACTCCAAGCTATGGGTCACCTATGGTAGGGTTAAACATCTAGATAAGGCCAAATTCTTCTTGATGGATTGCCTATACTAATTTTTTCACTAAGAAAAGGGTTATATAAGGGTTAAAGGGCTCATAATATGGCTAAGAGGGTGACTCACCAAGTTAAATGAGAACTCACACAAGTATGAAATGTAAACTAAAAAAACATAAGATAACACTAGCTCACACAATCTCAAAATCTAACTAATTACATAATTATTTCATAAACAAGGTACAAGAAAAAAAGAATGAAACTAAGATGATTTATAAGACTCACACAAATATTACATTAATGGTAGAAATAAAAAAACTACAGACTGCTAATTAACTAGAAAAAACCCTAAAATAGTCAAGGAAGAAGGACAATGGGCATGGAACATTCTCCTTCATAATGCCATCATGCACAAGCCTACTAAACAAAGTTAAAAAGCAAGAGATAAGTAAAGGAAATATTATTTTCTTCAAGAGTTATTTCATACAAATTGTAAGTCTAGCCTTATCAAATGAGAGTCTCTACACTTCCAGATTTAAGAAAAAGTATTTTCTTCTAAAATTTGAGAGAGTCCACTAAATAGAAATAATGGGTAATATATTATAAATATAGAGAGAGAAGATGGAGCATGAGTATAAAATTCATTAATTGATCTACCACCTTTTTTTATCAAATTAGCCCCAATTCTCTATTGACAAGATATCCTTTATTTGTCCCAATAGCCCCTGAATCCTCTCATTAGCTGAGAAAAATGCACTAGAAGATAATAGTTGCCAAAGGTGGTGAGTCATGATCCTAATTATTAAGGAAAACCCTTAGACACCCTAAATTCAATTAAGTATTATAAATACTTTCTTCAACCACTATATCTCCATCTTAGGACTTTATGCTCTCTCCACTTGCCTCATTATAAGGGCATGGTCCTTGTATACATGGACTTGATAGATCCAGGCCATAAGTCTACATTTAGAAATTATTTGTTAGATATATGACCATATTGAAATTTGAGACACTTTTTCATAGCCATTCATATCTACCCCTACTTAATATATAATCATATGTATATATTAGAGATAACAAACAAATCTCTTTCATTGGTTTTCTTATAGATATATATCGATGCAAAGCCTATAGCTTACATAGATTTCTTATTGATCCCTATTAGGTATAAATAGACCTATCTTATCCCTAGTCATTTAAAAAAATTAGTAATTCACCATATACATAGGTCTCCTTTAAAGAACAAAGATCACAATCATGAAACCATAATATAGACCAAAAGGATGGACCCTGTGTGTTATAAATCTTTGAACCATAGGTTCATGGCATCAAAAAATTATGTTTACAACCCATAACTATATAATTATTTCTACTTGTGACATTCAATTGAGATCTAATTATGACATGATGATTTTTATAGGATTTATCTCTATTTTAACCTAGGTTGCCATTGTTCTCCACTTGAAATCTCTTGTCTTTCAACCTTTAATATTGATCATTGATTTGCTTCTTGATGATTGGATGAGCACAATTTATCTTCTTAGACCCACTATATTTTACCTTTAATATTGATCATAGATCTTGATTTTGACCTTTTGTGTTATGCCAAGTGTTAGCTCTTTACTTATTCTACAAGATCCCACTAAATTTTATATCTCTTGCACATCATAGATATATTTTTGTAAAATAAAATGGGAGCCCTATATTTTATTATAGTCTAAAATTCTTTTGACACTTGATAACTTCTTATTCACCTTGGAGATAATTTGACCCTTTGAATCATTACTCATCATTGATCTAATCTGTATGACTGAATACATGTTTTTAGATATTTGTGACCCAATAAAACCTATTAGATTAATGTGTAAAATTATATCTCTATCAAGACACCTGAGATCTTGCCATTTGTTATCTTCTCACTTATGTTGACCTTTTAACCTGATGTTCACCATTGATCTTGATTGCACAATCAAATGCTCACTGTTGGACCTTTAGAACCCACTAATACTATCCTTTCCATATCATCATTAGATCCTTGGTATGATTAAACACAAATTTTTTTATCTTTCTCATTTGAAATCAAATGGATATTCCATGGAGATTAAGCTTGATGTCTATGTGAATGTCTCATTCTACAAACCTAACTTTGAAGCTTTATAACTTGAGATAGACAACTCATCATGTTATGAAAATTATAGAGGATGATCCAAGCATGAAAAAATTAAAGTACATGCATTTATTTTGGCACCAAGAATCTTTCTAAGCATACATATTAAATTCACAATGAAGTTAATTAGTCCATTTTTACATGACATCCTCATGATGGTTTGGTTCTTTTGGACTTGTGATTAAACTATTATTTCTTTTAAAAATATCTAATGGACTTATAATACTTTGTGAAACTTTATCCATGCTCTTGAATTCTTGAAACATCATGAAAACCTACTATTCTTTTTCATTTTACAATCCTAGACCTGTTTCAAGACCTACTTCTTAAAGATCAACAAAGCACACTTCAAGCTTGATTAAAGTGTTTAAAAATATTTTTGACTAATATGTGATCTTATTCTTCATTATTTGGGTCCACTCATTCCATCCATAACTATTATTCATTTATTACTCCATACCAAGACCTTTAGAAACTAGTTCATTTAGGTGAATTTATGTATGTAGGCCAAAATTGGCCAACAATTACTAGAAAACTCATCAAAACAAGCTAATAGGGTATAGTTGTGCAAAGATTAATATAGAAATATATGAATGGAAATTTCACATAAAATTTTTATTAATAAAATCATGGTATAGACCATCATTATTAATATTTTTAGATATAATCAACTTAAAAAATAAGTATTTTCATAGTAAATGTATTACATTAGCACAAAACACATTATAAATAAGGAAAATAAGGAAACATTAAGGAAAACCATTTATTAATAGCTATATTGATCTAAATATTTTATAACCTATTTTAATATAAATGAGTGATATTTATATATCTTTTCCAAGACTCTATCACTTCATATTTTAGCTGTTTACTACCATCAAAAGAAGACTGTTCATATTCTGAAGACTTTTGATGTGGGAAGAGAGTCATACAAAAATAATAATATACCACATAAAAAATGGTGTTAAAGACACACTTTTAATATAATTATACACTCTTATTTTTTTACCCTATTCTATTACCAATAAAATACTTATTGTCTCAGTATCATGCATGTTTTTTATCTACCTGCTAGGGAAAAATGTAAGGGTATATAAATGAAGATAAAAACTATTTTATATAGGTAGTTGGAATTAATTTCAATTGAAAATTCCCATGAAAATTAAAACATGGTAACCTACTAAAATCAACACTTTTGATTATTGAACTTAAAAAATATTTTATAAAATAAGTCTTATTCAAGTCTCACATCATCCTCGATGATTACCCATAAGTTATAGAGACTGATCCAAACATCAAAATTATAATTATCAAAGTAGACCATATAAAACTAAATTCAATGGTAAACCAATTGGTAATATGTAATGATATTACATTTTTATATATTAATCATGTTTCTCATACTAATATTCAAAGCTATGTCATCATGTTTTACTAAGTATAATTTCCTAAGATGTGGGTTCTATCTATAGTAAATCATTAATTTTTTCACATAAAGTAACATAAACGTACCCATTTTGATGCATTACCAAGAGAGAAGGTTATATTAAGTGTTATTTTTCATTAAAAAAATGATGTAAACACATTAAAAAGCATAACATCTCTAGGCCTAGATCATATGGGAGCTTAGTGAAAAAAACAATTGAAAACATAACTAAAATGCAAAACAAACAAGATGTCTTACCTTCCTTTAATATTCCAAATAATGTGTTCATTTGGCTTGCTCATATTGTGTTCAAAGAGTCTTTTTAAAATGGAGTTGCATGGCTCCTTATCTCATTGGCACCATGGTTGACTTGCTTGATATGTCTTATTCTTGTGTCTTAGCTTGTGATTTTGTAATTATAACACTATTGTCATGAGTGTTATGCAAAAACCTACATTATAACTATACAATATCCAAGCTCTCTAAATGAAGAGGCAAATGCTTGTATTTATAGGTTTAGAAACTAAACCCAACCCAAGGTGAGTTAAGGTGTAGTTAAATCTTGGAATGGGTCCAAACCTAATCTTAGTGAGTTAATTAACCCCAGTAGAGTTAAAAGGTGTCAAAACCTCATGATTATCAATGAATAGGCATGGGTGAGATATTTTTAGAAATTTTCAAAGGCTTGACAACTCATAAAAGGTAATTATGAAAATGCTTAAGATATTTGCATTTTTGAATTTCCTTTTTTTAGATTTCTATTAATTACTCATGGATAAATCGATTAGGTAATTAATTAGGTTTATTATTTTAATTAATTTAATTTAGGATTTTTAATATTTTCAATATTTGATTTAATGGCATGTGTGCATTTGCCCTATTTAATAGGTATATAGGCTAAATTACATGTTGTAATGTTGTGGAATGATTAAAGTTGAATCTCTGAGATGTTTGTGTTGTTTATAGTACAATACCCCAATTAGGGATGTCTCAATGAGATTATGAGCCTTGATGAGAGATTCACAAGAAAATTTAGGATGTTTAGTGATTTATAGGCATAGTTTGCAATGGTTAGTATAAAGTAGTCTAAATTTTGGTATGAA
The DNA here is from genome assembly GCA_037957365.1 of Torreya grandis. Lineage (NCBI taxonomy): Eukaryota > Viridiplantae > Streptophyta > Pinopsida > Cupressales > Taxaceae > Torreya > Torreya grandis. Next base: position 84,973 of record JARHVA010000762.1, on the reverse strand, counting down.
GCCATTGGTGGCTAATTTTAGGTGTTTAAAGTTTCCCCTATTGGGGAAGATGTTGCAAACCATAGGTAGAACAATGTCTTATCAAATAATGAGGAAGTTCATGTAGTATTATGACTTCAACAATAATAGATGAACTATAGGTGCCCCCTCGAGGGAGTGGTTAAAAAAGGGGTTGAAAAATGGTCCCTTGAAAGGAAAAAATGATTAGACCAAATAATTGAAGTAGATGGAAGAGAATAATGGTTATAATCAGTGTCATATAGAGATTTGTTAGGTTGTGGAGCTAAAAGCTTCAATGATGCAGACATGGAGGAGGTTACAGGATGAGTTGCAGAGTGTCATAGAGACTGGCATTGGTCTGGCCAACTGACGTCGATAGGATAAGACAGGAATGCAACCTACGTCAGTCATGGATCAGCTGGCATCAGCGACCCCAGGCAGACAAGGACCGACGTCAGTCGCCTATGTGGTTCGATTGCGAGCTTATTACGGGCAGTTAGCTAACGAACCAAGTGTTTGCATGATTAGATCTATTTTTAGACTGAGAGCTGTGGATCTAATTATTGTAATTAGATGTCTAATCATTGTTTGGATGAGATCTATATAATAGACTCATGGTTGTATTGGAAATGTGTTCTAGTTTGAGTTGAGCAAAGTTAGCTCCTTCTGTGTGTGAGGTGAGCAAGGGTGTTCCTCCTAGTTCCACAGTAGTACCTAGGTGGGTGTTGGTTTTGGAGAGTCAGCAAGATTCTTCAAGTGTGTAGGATCTTGGTCATAGGTGCATGGCCTATATAGGAGATCTACATGGTAAGTAAGATTGTTGATCTGCAGGTGTATGTGTGTGCAAGGTCAAGGTTCACAGGTGTGCAGAACCAGGTTGATTTGTAGGTGTGCAAGATTAGATAGGATAGCAACACAATAGGGAGCAGTATCAGGCAGGATCTACTTAGAGTACAGGTGTGTACTCGGATAGAGCAGAGAGGAAGGCAAGGGAGTTCCTTCCATAAGTATGGTCTGTTGAGGTGCAGGTTATTGCAGGTTCATGGGAGATCTACTTGAAGTACTTTGAGTACTTGTGGAGTGCGTGGAGCACTTGTGGTGTGCATGGAGCACAAGAGGTGAACACCAACTCTGTGTTTGAGTTGTGTGTTGGGACCTGAGAGAGAGAGCTTTGAGGAGAGAATTATTGTTCAGTTGAGGTGTGGCAAGCCTCTGAAGAGGTGGTGGAGAAGAAGTGGCATCTTCTTTATTGTATTCTTTTCTGTATAAGTATTAATACAAGTTGTGTATTGTCTCTCATATCATGTGTTATTCTGAATTCTAGTTACTTGTGATTCTGGTTAATTTCTGCATATTAAGTTGCTTGGTTTGGTAATCAACTATATGCTTCTTGGTGTTCACGTATCCTATCAAGTGGTATCAGAGCCAGGTTGTAGGGAGCAGGTTTTGTGTTTGGTTACAGGTCACTCTCAGGGGTTTCTGATTGAGTGGGAGTAGAGCAATGGCAGATGAAAGTAAGCTAAGAATGGAGGAGTTGAAAAGCATAGATGGTCACTCACGGTCTTATAGAAAGAAAGAGCAGGTAAAAGATTATTGTTGGTTGGTAACAGATCAGCATGAAGGAACTGAAGACATAGATGTTGCAGGTGTTATTACATAGGATGCTTTTGGAGGTTTCTTAGATAAATTTGAATCTTGGATAAGAGATTCGGTTGCCTCTTTCCATGCAGCCCCAGGTAGAGGAGCTGGTGAGCCTTGCCAAAGAATTGGCAAAGGGGAAGTGAAGCTAAAATTGTAGGCGGCCAACACACAGGTGTTGATGAAGGTCATGTAGGTCCCAAGTTTGGAGATATGGCTAATTTCTTCAGAAAGATTGGGTGATGAGAGATGCATAAGAACTCTCACAGTGGATGCACTTGAATTAGTTGGTGGTAATAAAATAATTACTCTTTATCTACTTGTTTATATTACTGATTCTTCTTTTGTTGTGGAGACGTGGCTTCGTCGGCTTGGTTACATGAGTAGGAAGGAGATGCATGTTCTTAAGTGGAAGACATATATATTTGATAGGCTTAAGAACTGGAGAGCCTTGGTGTACTTGGAGGAGATGGTAGACAAAAACCAGTGGATGGTGCTGGATACTTCTGAGCAGGGCAGTTTGGACATGGGTTTTGATTCAAAGGAGCTCACGGGTAAGAAGTCATCACTCACAGGTGAACACAGATACTGATGTCGGTCAGGAGGAACTGGCGTCGAACAGACAGGTGCCGATGTCGGTCATGTGCAGACCGAAGCCGGTGATGTCAGGCAGGGTAAGACCGATGTCGGTCAGGAGGACTAATGTCAGCAGTAGGTAAGACCGATGTCGGTCAGGAGGACCGACGTCGGTAGCAGGGACACCGATGTCGACAGGGTCGGTAGTCAGGGATAGACGCATGGAAACCAATGTCGGTCAGATGCAGACTGTGGAGTGACCGAGGTCGATCACTGTAACAGATTTTGGGTGGACAGCACGCTGTCAAGGAGTCTCAAACACCCATATGGAGGATTGAAGACGTAAGTAGACCCTCAAATTCATTGTTCCTCTTCTTTATACTTGTCGCTGATTGTAGAGCAGGAAGGATCCAGGAAACAGGTGGGAGCTTGGCATGGATGAGGATGTGATTCCTTGGAGGAGAACTAAATAGGTGTTTTGGGTAGAGTTGCCAGCTAGATGAAAGCACAGAGACGAATGGATTCCTTAGTTGAAGAATAGAGTGAACAGACACGTGAGATGGAAGACCAGGTATATGGTCTTGAGGAGTTGCAGGATAGTGGTACAGGTTTTGACAGGTGGAGGATGAAGCATGGCTTCAGTCAATGTCAGGGTAACTACTGTGGTTTGTCTTACCAGGTGGATGATGATTACAACATCATTCTATTGCTGTATGTGGATGGTATGTTTTGCTAGTAGGATTGTACATATAGGGTTTTGCTGAGCTAAGGGTAAGATTAGTTCAGTGGCATATCATGAAGAGTTTAGAGCAGTGAAATTCTTTGACATGGGAGACATGGAGATCACAGGTTGATTTTGTCTCCAGTGGGAGCTGATGTGAATCAGGCGTTGGCGAGGTTCAGGATGCAGAGCCGGAGCACACTAAGGGCTGGACAGGTACAGTGTCTGAAATCACATGAGGTCTGGTATAGACCCGAGTATTCCCATGCACTGGGAGCTGTCAAAGAGTTAGGAGCCAAATCGAGGAAGTGAGTTCTCAGGTATTTAAGAGGGACCAGTAGCAGGTATACATGCAGGGTCAGGACTTCACTACATGCGTTTGTAGGTTCGGATGTGGCAGGGTACTCAGATGATAGGAGGTATATCATAGGTTGTGTGGTGGGTTGTCTTCAGGATTGATCTTGAAGAGGGATATAAACCAAGAAACAGATTAGACAGAGTACAAGTACAGGTACAATGCAGCTGTTTATCTCCAAGTGGGAGATTGTTAGGTTGTGGAGCTAAAAGATTCACTGATGCAGACATGGAGGAGGTTGCAGGATGAGTTACAGAGTGTCACAGAGACTGGCATTGGTTTGGCCAACTGACGTCGACAGGATAAGACAGGAATGCAACCGACGTCGGTCATGGATCGGCCGATGTCGATGACCCTAGGCAGACAGGGACTGATGTCGGTCGCCTGTGTGGTTCGACTATGAGCTTATTACGGGTAGTTAGCTAATGAACCAAGTGTTTGCATGATTAGATCTATTTTTAGGCTAAGAGCTGTGGATCTAATTATTGTAATTAGATGTCTAATCATTGTTTGGATGAGATCTATATAATAGACTCATGGTTGTATTGGAAATGTGTTCTAGTTTGAGTTGAGCAAAGTTAGCTCCTTCTGTGTGTGAGGTGAGCAAGGGTGTTCCTCCTAGTTTCACAGCAGTACCTAGGTGGGTACTGGTTTTGGAGAGTCAACAAGATTCTTCAGGTGTGTAGGATCTTGGTCACAGGTGCATGGCCTATATAGGAGATCTACATGGTAAGTAAGATCGTTGATCTATAGGTGTATGTGTGTGCAAGGTCAAGGTTCACAGGTGTGTAGAACCAGGTTGATTTGCAGGTGTGAAAGATTAGATAGGACAGCAACACAACAGGGAGCAGTATCAGGTAGGATCTACTTAGAGTACAGGTGTGTACTCGAATAAAGCAGAGAGGAAGGCAAGGGAGTTCCTTCCATAAGTATGGTCTGTTGAGGTGCAGGTTATTTCAGGTTCATGGGAGATCTACTTGAAGTACTTTGAGTACTTGTGGAGTGCGTGGAGCACTTGTGGTGTGCATGGAGCACAGGAGGTGAACACCAACTCTGTGTTTGAGTTGTGTGTTGGGACCTAAGAGAGAGATCTTTGAGGAGAGAATTATTGTTCACTTGAGGCGTGGCAAGCCTCTGAAGAGGTGGTGGAGAAGAAGTGGCATCTTCTTTATTGTATTCTTTTCTATATAAGTATTAATACAAGTTGTGTATTGTCTCTCATATCATGTGTTATTTTGAATTCTAGTTACTTGTGATTTTGGTTAATTTCTGCATATTAAGTTGCTTGGTTTGGTAATCAACTATATGCTTCTTGGTGTTCACGTATCCTATCAAGATTCCCTATTTAGGGCAAATAAATAAGATGGTTTTCCCACTGGTGGTTATAATCATTGGCATAAATGGGATAAAAAAGGTGTTGATTTTTCCAAAGGTGATTATAATCATCAAAAAAGGCTTAAGGTAATAAGAGACTTATTTTCCCAAAGGTTTTAATAATCAGTTAAAGGGAAAATAATGATTTTCCCAAAGGTGGATATAATCATTGGTAGGATAAAAACATGCCCCAGTTGGATAGATAGTGATAATTATTTTCCCAAAGGTGTTTATAAGAATTATCCTAATGAAAAATTTCCCCAGTTAGGTAGAGGAAAGATAATGATTTTCCCAAAGGTGGTTATAATCATTAACCTTCAAATGGATGGAAACATAATTATTTTCCCAAAGGTAGTTATAATCATTAAAAATTCAAGTGGGATGGTATATAATGATTTTTCAAAAGGTGGTTAGATTTATTATACCCTCATTATGGGAAACATGATGGAAAATTGGGATAAAGGAAAAAGATGAATTTGGACAACCTATTAGTAAAGAGATGCTCATTTGAACTAGTAAAGGTTAAATTTTTGTTGTTGTTTAATTAATTAGTATAGGATATGATTTGGATTAGACCAAGAATATTTCTAGTGCCAAGGAGATATATCATTATTGTATTTCAATGTAAACTCTCCAAGGTAATTTTTTTTATAGCACATGATGGTAGGCATCTTGATAGAACTCCATGAAGACATGGCTAAAATATGCATAAGGACTAACACACAATCTAATAATTAAGTGAAAATAATGCACCAATGATAAAAACCATGATGACAACATTAACACTTGAATATTGATGGATTCAATAATAATGTGAAAGGAATCACCCAATGAATGCACGTAGACTAAATCAAGGCAAAAAAATAAAATAAACAAATAGGTAAATAAAAAAACACTAAAAAAATAAATAAAGAAAGAGAAAACAAGAAAAATAATGGTTAATCATAATGTTAGTACAAACAACATGACGCAAATAAAATAATGAACATTTCCCCTAGATGATAAGAGACAACAAAACAAACAAACAAAATGGGGACAAGAATAAAATTAAAGGGGTGGCTAAGTTGTCTCCAAATGTAATAGGCAAGGGGATGTTGCCTACATAGTTTTATGGATGTGATATCCAACAAAAAATCTTAGGAAAAATGTACTTCTCCTAGGAAATGGGACAGAAGAAAATGATTAGAAAGAAAAAGTTTTGAAATTTATAGAAGAATATGGTAATGATCTTACAAAATGGAAAGAGGGTGGGATAAAAGGGCCAATAAGGATGGGAAAACTAAATGACAAGTGGTTTCTTGTGACTTAGTGAGGGTTCCCAAAATCCTTAACGCAAAGAAGTGGTCAATGTTTTTAGTTTTTCCAAATCAATTTCAAATGTTTATTTAATTTTCAAAGAATCTCACCTCAATCAAGAATGACAAGATACTAAATGGTCCAAGATATAAAAATTGATAGAGTGTTAAAACTTAATTTTATTTCAAAATGGTGAGAGTATGGTAAAGGGGTGACTAACCTAAACTTAATATAAATCAAGCACTACCTACATATCACTATAGTTATACCTTATAGGGAAGGAATCTGAGTAGTGTAGTATCCAATTTAAATAAAATAAAAAAATTAGGTAGATGGATCAGTATGACATAACATGGCAAGGTTAAACTTCAAGGCATGATAAACAAGTGTTACACCTAGTTTTCACATAGGTGGTTATAACTAGGAAACAATGACATAAGTCAATGATACTAATTTTCTCATAAGTGGTTATAATTAGTAGCAAGATAGTGGGACACCAATTTGCCCATAGGTTATTATAATTAGACACACTTGGTATAAAATAGAACAATAAATGAAGGATGTAGCTACCAAACGTATCATACTACTCCAAAATACAACCTCAGTCTAGAATACTTGAAATAACTACTAAAATTGATCTGAATATTAATGTTGAAAGCAACCATAGAACTAAAAAAATGGAACCAAGGTCAAATGGTTTGGTATGGAGGGTGAAAAAAACTTGATTAATATAAAAAGTTTGGTATAATGGAATGGTAAAATGACAAAGTGATATAATGATATAATGGTAATGGTATAAAGAATAAATTTGATATTCTGGTATAAATTAAAATTGTCCTAATAGATAATACACTATATTACTTAAGTGAACTAATTATTAAGGTGTATAATGTTCATTAGTTCATCAAGTTCATCCCCATCTATTGTAGTGATCATGTATCCTCCAACTCCATAGTTTGAAATGATGGTGAAAGGACCTACCCAGTTGGGTTTGAACTTGCCTTTATGTTTCTTCTCAATCATGGTATTCTTTAGTTTTCTTTAAGAACAAGATCACCCAACTCATATTCTTTATGTGTCACATGTCAATTATAGTAGCCATAGATCAGTTCTGACATGCTTGTCAATTATTGACTATAGCCATGAGTTTCTCATTAAGTAACTCCATCTCTTATAGATAAGCTATGTAATAGTATTTATCATCTAGGACATGTTTCAAATAGATGCATAAAAAGGGAAACTCAACCTCAATGGGAAGAATGGCTTTAGTGCCATAAGTAAGTGAATACATAATGGCTCCTATTGAAGTGTGATGATTGGTGTAGTATGCCTAAAGGGCATAGAATATTTGGAGGTACCAATCATGGCTATCATCATTGAAAATATTTTTGAGGATGTTGACAATGGTTTTCTTAGATGCTTCTACCTAACCATTACCTTATGGGTAATATGTGGTGGAAAAATGTTTTTTAATATTCTATTCAACACATATCGATTCAACATCTTTGTTTTGAAATGATCCACCATTATTAGATATGATGTTAGAGGGGATACCATAATAACAAATGAGATGGTTAAAGATGAATTTGGAAATTTTATTTCCAATCACATAAGTGAGGGGTATATCTTTAATGAACTTAGTGAAATATTTTATGGTGGTAAGGATATGTTTATGGCCATTAGATGACATGGGGTTTATATTCCCAATGAGATTGAGGATCCATATAGAAAATGGTCATGGTGTCATCATTAGTTTCAAAGTCTTGTCCAAGGCATGAATTAGATTGGCATGCCATTTACATTTATCCCATTTTTTCACATATGTAACTACATTTGCATCCATCTTTGGCCAATAGTACCTAGTATGCAAGAGATTTTTGGATAAGACTACCATGATAGTGTGTGATCCACATACTCCTTCATGAAATTATCTTAACACTAATGTAGATTCTATCAAATTTAAATAATGAAGCAGAGTTCTATCAAAACTACAATGGTATAGGATTGTTCAGAGTAAGGTATAATGTGAAACATGGTGGATAAAGGCTTTGGATTATTTTTAGGATATGTCTAGTTTCACTACTTGGTCATGAAGATAGGCATATATGTCTAAATACCAAGTAGAGATGGAAAAAAGAATATCACAAATCATTGCGATAGTTCAAGGTTCATGAGCTGACACTAGTAGATTTGCAATAAAAAATTGGTATTCTTTGCTCATATGTGTATGTCAAATAAATGATCCAATAGTGGGCATGGAATCTAATATTCTATTACTAGACCTTGGTGCATGTTCAAATTAGAATTTAACAAGCTATTGTTTGAGAGTGTCAATGATGGACTTATAAGGTACTAGCTTGTCATCTTTAGTCTAAAAATTAGTTTTAACCTAATTGATGATCAACTAAAAATCACCATAAACCTTTAGATGATGTATGATCCATTGTACTACTTGTTGAATCCTTTAAACAAGTGCTTAATATTAGGCCATGTTGTTGGTACAAATAAAGATGATCCTGAATGAATTAAGGATTAGACCCCCTATAGAATAATGAATAGAAGGCTTGCCCCTGATTCATTTGTTGTGAATGATCCATAAAATAACATATTCTAGTATTGATCCTCTAGAGGTTTTTTAATGATGTTCATAATGGATTCATATCAGAATTGAAATGTTTGTGGCTCTATATCTACAAGGGGTGCTTTAACAAGTTGATCCACTAGAACTTACCCAATGATGGCTTTTTGGTTGACATATTTTATCTCAAATTCACTAAGAAGCATGATCCATTTGGCCATATGGCCTTGTAAATCTATTTTGGATAGTATATATTGATTGGATATACTCTATAAATAACCATAGTCTTATCATTCAACATGCAATGTCATAGTTTTTTAGTTGTGAAGACCATAACTAAACAAGATTTTTTAATGGGCATATAATTATGCTCATATGTGACCAGTGTATAAATTAGATAGTACATGACATGCTCCTTTAAATTATTATCATGTTGAGCTAGAGTTACCCATAGGGATTTATTAGTATTTTATAGTTATAGGAGGAATGGATTTCTTAGCATAAGAGGTAATAAAATAGCTAGATTTGCAAGATAGTCTTTTAAGTGTCGAAAAGCTTCTAGAATTTTTCATCCCAATGAAATCATACCCCTTTCTTTAATAATTGTGTGAATGGGTGGCACTTGTCTACCAAATTATAAATTAATCATCTAATATATTGTATTTTACCTTGAAAACTATAGAGCTACTTCAAATTGGTCAATGGTGACATGTTTGTTATGGATCATACCTTGGCTAGATTGACTTCAATGCCTCAATGAGACATAATGAAGCCAATAAATATACCTTAAGTACCTCCAAATAAAAACTTATTAAGTTTGATCATGACTTTGTATTCATGTAATTTCTCAAATATCCTATGTACAGTTGTTAGATGATTGACCCTAGTCTTTGATTTACCTAGTATGTTATCAATGTAGTCTTCAACAATGTCATGCATCATATCATGAAAAATGATGGTCATGGATATTTAATAGGTATCCCCTAAATTTTTTAGACTAAATGGTAACCTAATAATATAATGTTCCCCACAAAGTAGTGAATGCTATTTTATGTTGGTCTTCTGGTGTTATTCATATCTAGTTGTATCCTAAGAATCTATCCATTAGTGAAATCATTTTTTAACCTACTATGGATTCAAAAATCATTTCAATGTTTGTTAGAGAAAATTAATCCTTGGGGTATGATTTATTTGTCTCTAAAATTAGTGTAGATCATGATTCCTTATGGCTTCTTGTTGACTAGTAAAATATTAGAGATACATTCAAAGTAGTTGATTGGCTTAATACATCTCACTTCAAAGAGTTTTCCCAACTATTTATTTACTAATAAAACCATGCATCTTGAATAATTTTTATTTCACTGGTTTGGCATCAAGATATACCACAAGGTCATGTGTAACCAAGGTAGGGTACAAACTAGGCATGTCAGAGTAGGCCCATGAAAATATGTCAATAAATTACCTCAAAAAGGATGTAAATATTTCATTTTCCTCATTAATGAGGGATGTGCCTAATTTGATCCATTTTGTGTCATTTGGATTCTTGATGTTAACCTCTACGGTGTCCTCTAATAGAAGGGTTGAACTATCTTCTAGAATGGTCAACAAAGATTTGAACTAGCCTATAATAGTGGAGTCCTCTATTAGGACTAGCTCTTTGAGTTATCCTAGGCATGATGAATTAGGATACCCTAAGGGTAGGGATGGATATGTGAAAAATACAGTTGGAAACCCCTAAATGATTCGATCAAAACTCTACTATTCTTCAAGATTAAACTTGGACCTATAGGCAAATTCATCTTTGGTGGTCTTTTAGATAATTTTATCAAATGCATGTTATTCTTCAATACTAAACTCAGAACCATAGATAGGTTCATCATTCATGGTCTCTTGGTCTATGTTTGAATAAGGTTAAACACCCTCATCTAATGGTACCTAAAATAAGTTTTCACCACTAGATTGACCTTTATCTTTACTATTTTCCTAGTCTAAAAGTGCCTTAAAGAGGTTTTCACTTTGGGACCTTAATGTTTTATTTAATTATTTATGGCTAATGGTGTTCACCTATTCTCTAAAATAAGCTTTAGTATCCAATTTGATTGAGAACCCTTGTTTGTGGTCTCCCAATAAAACATTGTCCCTAAGGCCTAGAAAATCATAAAAGGCCTCATCATTCTAAAAATCATCAACTCTCACTATTGATTCTTATTGACCCTAGCCCATCATTTGGAGTTAATATTATGGAATTGGGTTATGGAAAATAATTAATCAAAGGGTAAAAATGGAAATAGTGTCAAACAAATTGGTATGGACTAGGTCATCAAAAGGGCTATGATCAGACTTTGCTTTATTGTTGGCATATTCATCACTAGTCATTGGTGATGAAACTTGAGTAAGATACATGGGGTCACCCCCAAGTGAATTAAATTCAAGACCATCAAATCCTTTATATTAAGTAATATAAATTGGCTCAAGTGTTCCCTATTGATTTGGACTGAGGCCTCATCCTTTATAAGCTTGGTTCTCTATGATCTGATTAAGAATGGGGTATTAGAATTTTTGTAACAATCAGCCAATTTTTCATTATATAACCATGATTCATCACCTTCATGTAGGTATTTTTCTTTGCTAGAGGATAGTATGAAAGTTATAGGTTCTAGACAATGCATTTTGGTTTTGTCCTTTCTTTCCCATTCTATGCAAAGTGGCTTGGATTTTTTTATTTCAAAGGACTTTGGGTTAAATAGATGTTTGGAAATGTGGAATGTTTCATGGGTAAAATATTATCCTAGGCTATTAGCAAAGATGGTGTAATGATTAGACATTTTATGAGGTGACATGTGGGAAAGTGAATTAAGGGTATCAAATCAATGCAGTTAGCCTCTGGTAAATCAACAAGTATTTCTTTTCCCTTATCCTTCTTATCAACTAGATTCAATCCAAAATGGTAGTTATAGATTTTAAACTTGGCCTCTTAATGCTTACAATGCTCATATGGATGCAAATCTCTTGGAATAGTAACCTCCATACCTAAATGGGAAAAATTGATACACTAGTGTAATGTTGATGGGAATACATGAATCTCATGTATCTAAGGTCTACCTAAAAGCTTATTATATGACAAATCAAGATCTAACACATGGCATAGTGTATCATGGGTCAAAGTCCCAATTATAATAGAAAATATAATGGTGACTTATGATTCTTGTTATTCATTATCATAGGCCTTGATGGTGATTGTTTCTACTTGGATATTTTCTATCATGTGCCCAAGAAGCTTGATGAGCTTTAGAGACACATTATTTAGACCCAAGCCATTATCTATGAGGACATTGTTCACTTTGTGCCATGTTATGAAAACTTGATCTACAATGGATTGTTATGAAGTGGGCCAAGGGATGACATCACTTTGGTTTAAGGTTAATTTTTGGCCTAGATCTAGGTATCCAACCAAATATAGAAATTCATCTAGAGATATGTCATTAGGAACTTGGGATTGGCCAAGGAATTCTATAAATATGTTTTTGTGGATAGTAGACGTATGTAACAAATAAAAAATAGAGATTTGTGTAGGCATATTTTGTAATTATTCCAAAATATCAAACATATTTTCTTGCACAATAGTAAATGGATTGTTCTTAGCTAGAATGGGTAGTTGTATGATGGGTGAAGTGGAATATGGATGTGGGCTTGGTATGTTAATATTTGATCACCAAGTTATGATTGCATAATAAATATTAGGTATAAGAACATTATTTCTTATAAATGATAATATAGGGGCACCAAATATGATAAGTCTCAATTATTGATACACTTATGCTTGGTCATGGGCTAATGATGAATTATCAATATATGGTCTAAAATTGGGAATCCCTACTTGTTGGTTCACATGTATGTGGTCCCATGTCAAAGAAAGATTATCAATATGGGTTGGTTGATTGGGAATGATTAGAAATGGTCTTGTTTGATTGGTACTTGGTATTGGATTGATGGAAATAGTGTTAGTGTGACCTCTTGAAATATGGCCTACAACCTTGCTATAGTCATGTTCAACTACATGGTAGGTCTATTGGTTGTTGGCATCATTCTAGCCTTGGTTCTATCCACTATTTTGATATTGTTGGTTCTATTATTAATTTTACTAGTTCTATTTATTTTGTATTGGTTGTTGATACTATTATTGTTGTTGTTTTATCCATTGTTATTGTTTTTATTGGTTTTTATGTTAATGAAATGGGTTTTGATAGATTCCCAAATTTTGATTAAATGTGGAAGCTCTATTAGCTAATTATAGCTCCCTATTTTCCAACATATTATCAATCACTTATTTAAGTTGCATACAACCATGTGAATTATGGACATTAACCGACTGATACTCATAGAATTTATTTGGTTTGTACCAATCTAGATAGTTAAGGACCTCAGGATAGTGATTTAAAATATGCATGTTAATCATATTAGCTAAGGAAATATGATGAAACATGGATTAAATGGGATATCTGAGGTCACTAAAAATGTGATGAGGTGACACAGTTCTCCTTGGAAAAGGGTTTTGTTAAGGCATAGTTTGTTGTATTTTTGGCACTAGTCTAGGTTGTTGTGATTGCTATATTTATTACATTTGCTAAATAGGTTATTTATTAGGAGTAATTTACATATGTTTCATACATTGAGTAGATAGTGTTTTCACTATTTTCACATGTCATAACTCAGTTACTTCATTCCCTACAACATTATTATTGTGATTAAAGTTCTTGGGTTTGTCATAGTTATTGGGTTGGGTTCATTATGATGCTTACACTTGGACTTGAATTTAATTTTGGCTATTATTCTAGTTTTTATTCTAGGTCTACTTTCATGAGGTAATTTTAATGACCCCTTTGTCAATGATCTCTTTAAAAGTGTACACACATTACAACTCTAGATTATACGATATCTCACTATGTAAATTCTTTGTAAACACAACAACTAGTTTCTTGTTTGGCAGACTATGGGTAAAGTGGCTTGAAATTTCTCTCCATCACTACAAATAACTTGTAAATCTTTCATCAGCATTTATATTTGCTTGCATCAAACCTACCAACAAAATATCATGTTTGATATATTAGAAGTGTTATACAAACATGTCAAAAATATCATCAAAATTAGATACTAAATTCTTGGACAATTTTAGGAACCATTTGAAGGATTGTCCTACTAGACTCCTTGGTAACAAAAATAGAATGTATATCTATATAGGCCACTAGTTGGCATGCAACAAATAATTATATCAAGTAGGCTTTGGGGTCACCTTTCCACTTGTATTTTTTAAATTTTAGTGGTTTGTATCTTGGAGGAAATGGTATTTGAAAGTAATCCATATTGAAAGTGTAGGAACACACATCCTCCAACTTGAATTTCTTGGTCTATTTATAGGCTTGGATGAGGACAATTACATCATTCATTTGTTGTAGTTCTTGTGTGAGGAAACTAGTGAGATCATTAGCTTGAGGTGGAGGTTGTGTGGTCACAAGTGGATTACTTTGACCAAGTTATAATGGAGGCATTTGTTGGGGAATGTTGTATTACCTATGGAATATACTAAGAATATGCATGCATGGATTAGGGTGTGATTATTAAAATTCCATGTGCTACAGTGTGATATTCTAGTTGGTATTTAGTATATAAGCTTAGTTTAGGGAATATTATGGTTAATATGGAGGGATATGGTTGTATTATTCCTATTGAGGTTAAACAGGGACATTCTTCCAACTAATCATACCTTGTTGATTAAGGGGAAGTTATGAACCAAGGCCCTATCATTGAACTTGTGGCACATTTGGTACAAAATTTAATTATTTCTTAATTGGTACTTATGAAATATTGGAACCTTTTGGTTGCATGAATCCTTGTTGTGAAGTAGATGCATGCTGGATATTTGGCATTTATCACTGACTAATACTTGTACATTATTGATTAGACATCATTTGGTTTTGGATTGGCATATTGGTCTATGATTGAAGAGGTGTGTTCATCACTACTTGATAAGGTGAAACATTGGTTTTCCTTGTAGAGGTGGCAAGATTTTTTTCCTCTATTGTATTGGTATGTTGGATGGTGTTTGTTATTGTGGAATATTACTCATAACTTATTAGGGTGGAGTAACATTTGTCATATTTTTTTGTGGTATGGAAATGGTCATTTTTTGACTACTTAATCCTTGATGTTGTGTGCTTGAAGAAGTAACTGGTTATAGATTAGATGTAATTTTTTAAGGTTGGGAGGTATAAGTTCTTCCCCCTTGCATTTTTGAACCACTCATGGTGCTAACTAAAGGCACATTTTGTTTTTGTCTAATTGTTTGTGTGTTAACACCACTTTGGTCTAAATTGGATGGTACTTGCATATTATCCACTATGTTTATCTCATTATTATGCATGGAAATATAAGACACTTCCTTGATAGTTGGGGTACTGAACATGTTTACTACCGAGGTAATTTGTGCAAATGGGTATAAACCCTTATTTTCTTAGCTAGTCAATTCAATTAAGACTCTTTTTGAAGGATATAACCTAATAAAAGGAACATTTGACATGGTCATATTATTAAAGTTATGAAATAGGTTAAAATATGTTATGTATGTTGTCTACATTTGAATAAAGTGGTCCTCTATGAGGTCCTTTTGTGTGACAAGAATATGAGGATCATGATATGGCATCGATACTATAGTATGAGGGTTTCTAAAAGAGGCATGTTCATTATTATAATTATAAGACATGTTGTAATTCCCTCTTACTAGACTTGGAAAGTTTTCATGTGGAAGTCTATAAAAAATTATCCCCTACCTCTATCGATCTAATTAAGACCTCATCCTTGTTTGCTAGCAAGTTAAGATTATCTATATAAGGGTCATAAACCAATGGTATTATAACCTAATAAGTTTTCTATTAAAATTATTCTATAATTATAGGTATAGTAGCTAAATGTTATTCCATTTTCTCTTGGTCCTACTATGAGTATGGAGGTGTGTTAAACAAATAACAAGCCACAAGATCTTTATGTTGCTCCCCTATTTGAGTGTTGTAAGGTGGATAAAAATATATCTCATAAATGACATCATATTTATAAGGGTCTGGAATAAATTACTCTTGTGTGATGATATTGTCTACATTTGAATAAATTGGTCCTCCATAAGGTTATTTTGTGTGACAAACATATGAGGATCTTGATATGGCATTAGTACTATAGCATGAGCATTACTAGAAGAGGCATGTTCATTATTCTAATTGTAAGACATGTTGTAAGGCCCTCTTAATAGACTTGGCATGTTTTCATGTGGAAGTCTATCAAAAACTTATCATGTACCTCTATGGATTTAACTATCCTCATCCTTGTTTGCTAGCAAGTGAAGATCAACTAGATAAGGGTCATAAACCAATGGTATTGTAACCTAATAAGGTTGTTATTGGAATTTTTCTATAACTATATGTATATTATCTAAATACTATTCCATTTTCTCTTGGTCCTACTCTGATTAAGGAGGGGTGATAAATAAATAATGGGCCAAAGGATATTGACTTTGCTCCCCTATTTGATTGTTATAAGGTGGATAAAAATCTATCTCATAAATGACATCATCTTCATAAGGGTCTTGAACAAAGTCCTCTTGTGTGATAATGTTTCCATATCCCAGAGTATGCATGACTCCACTATAGTTATATTCAGACATGGTTAAATCAATGGTAAAAGTTCCATGACAAGATGGGTTAAAGTTCTATAAACTCAGAAAAAGAATGTCTAAAAATATAAAAGGTTCAAAATCTATCTAACTTGGTCAAGGAGAGCTCTATCTAAAAAATATTCTATGAAAAAAGTTGGTAAAAATAGTATAACATTAAATGTCTAATTTTAAGTGTCTCACACAAACAAAGTCAAGTAAAATTAACTAAAAACAAGATACCAACTCTAGGTCTAAAATGTTCTATATAGGTCTAATTTAGGGAAGGTAAAAGTTTATAGGTCTTTTGGCCAAACATGGAATCAAAAGATAGGATCAAACAAGTCATGTGATATAACTCTTAGCCAAATGTGACATCAAAAACTAGACTTGAAACAAAGGGTTGATTTTAATCTAATAAACTTGGAACATTTTGGCATAAACTACGCACTTCATTCTAGACACACGATCAAATTGGTAGGAGGAACTAAACAAAATGCACTTGGAGATAGACTGATTCTCTTAAATAAAGGCACAAACAATATATTTTTTTAATTTGGGTAATGAATTGACCTAAGTTACATAATCTAAAAGATAAATATTGGTTTCTAAGCCCTAATTAAGTAAGGCATAACTGAAAATAAATTAATGTTTGAATTTAAACTTTGGACAGTTTAATTAAAAACTCAACTTAGGAAAATTTTAGGCTTTTGGACCAACAAGCTAGACAAGTTTGAATGGTGTAATAGTACTAAAACAAATATTACACAAGACACATTATTTGATTTAAATAATGGCAAATTTGGACATAAGACAAGACAAGCCTATGAAATAATTTGAGAAACATAATGATGTTATCACTCTTTAAAGGTATAAAAAATGGTTTGTTTAAAGACTTATAAGGAACAAAACTTGAAATGATTTGGGTAGTGTAATTTTATCTATTTCAATCAAGTGACACACACAACATTTTTGACACAAAGTTTTTTAGTTAAAATCACAATGTCAAATGGATGACATAACACCTCTTCAAACAATAGATTAGTTTGGATAGAAGACTTGTTTTTATACATGGTATAAAAAAACAAATTTTTAGACTCAAAAATACCAAGCAATAAAATGATGAAATGACATAACATCTAAATGTAATGTCCTAGTTCCTATAACTGAGTAGGTTGGTCAAATGGGGTAAGCCATAGTTCCTAAAACTATAGTTTTCAAATGTCTAAATTGATCCCAAGTGTGGCTAACATAAGAGAAGCATCACATCAATTGAGTTCATACTAGTTAACTTACTATACAAGAGTTTATTCTTTTGCATAGTGATTTCATCCATGGATTACTTAGTGGAATCCCCTGGTTAACCATACCTAACTCAAGCCTTTGTTATGAAATGATAGGTTAGCCATTCAAACCCTTATTTCTCACAATATGCATACCCTAATTTGTATACCCTATCATGGATCAAGGTTGAAACACTACTAGGAGATGAATCCCCAAGTCAATTCTTCCGTAAAGAAATTGTGAAGAGGTAATAACCTCTCCTCCACAATCCAAATTACATGAAAATAAAACTAAGTGGAAAGACTTATATCAGCCAAACCATGTGGGTTTTGGGGAGATCCTAGACAAATTTATTTCTATGCGTTGGACTAGGCACAAATTACAAGTGAAAAGGTGTTTTTGGTCACCCAAGTTCCTTATAGGGGATGGGGGGAGAGCATACATTCAATCTTCAATTTTCACAAAAAATAAACAAGAAATAAAAACTTTAAAGAATTTGAAATATAAATGAGTGCTAATTCATACACCAATTGAAATTTTTTATTAAGTTATTTACTTTGCCCCTTGGCTTAAGTGAGAAATCTTGAAATAAATTTACATAAAACTACTTTAAGGAAAAATACCTATGTTCATTTTAATCACAAAAACCCAAATGTTAAATATATACCTTAATTCATTTTTAAACACCAAAATAAAGTGTTTGAGACTTAATCATTCATTTTAAGCACCAAAAATGAAGTATTTAAAAACATTAGAAATTTTAGGTTCCTTTTAAGCACCAAAGATCAAAATGTTCAAGATTTATCCAAATTCATTTTAAACTCAAAATGATCTGTGAATGACCTAGATAATTATTCTTAGGTACCCAAAATAAAGTGTGCACTATTATAAACTTACAAATTCATGTTTTATTCCTACTTTGGACCTATAAGGGTTAGAGAGATTCCATATACTTTGAAGCACTTTCAATGGTGATATAGAATTTTTTTTAAACATAGATCATGGGTTTGGTATTTTAAACACACAAAGACTGATATCATTCACTTATGACTAATGTCGATTAGTAGGTAACCGATGCTAGTTGGTAATAATCAATATCATTAAATAATGACTGAGATCGGTTGACTATGAACCCAAAGGCAAAACCAACATGAGATAAATACATTAGTTGGATAAACAATAGAAAATACTCTTTAAAACTTGTAACAAAATGATTAGGCAAAGAGTTATAATGTCAATAAAACTAAGAAATCACAATTTGAAATGCTAATAAGATTAAAAATAAAAGTTTTGTTAGTCATTTTCCCCTGCATCATGACCAATGATGGTCACCCAAAACTGATATCTTTTAGGTATAACCAATGATGCTTTGGTAGAACTAATTCTACTTATGCCTTATCTATGTCGATCTCTGTGTAGATCTGGGTTAGCTTAAAAATTAAAAAATATGATAAAAATAAAGACAAAACTCCAATTTGAATAAACTCAAGCATCCATTTGAAGATTTTTGAGTTGCATCTTGGTCTTCTTATTACACAGGGTGTTCATGGTCCCACCAAGTATGCCATTTGTGATAATATGAATTTGACTCAAGAGAGGAGGTTAGATCAAGTGTTAGTTTTCATAAAAATAATGAAGTAAACACATTAACAAATATAACATCTCTAGGCCTAGATTATAGGGGGAGCTTAGTGAATAAACAACAATTGAAAACATAACTAAAATTCAAAATAAACATGATTTATTACCTTCCTTAAATGTTCCAAATGATTTTTTCATTTGGCTTGATGGGCTTGTGCTCAAAGAGTCTTTGGAAAATGGAGTTGTGTGGCTCCTTCTCTCCTTGGCACCATGGTTGGCTTGTTGGATATGGATTATTCTTGTGGATTGGCTTGTGATTTTTTCATTATAACACTATTATCATGATTCTTATGAAAAAACCTAATTATAAATCTAAAATGTTCAAGCTCTCTAAATAAAGAGTAAAATGCTTGTATTTATAGGTTTAGAAACTAACCCCAACCCAACATGAGTTAAGGTGTCATTAAATCTTGTAATGGGTTAAAACCTAACCTTAGTGAGTTAATTAACCATAGTAGAGTTAAAAGGTGTCAAAAACTCATGATTAGAAATGAATAGGCATGGGTGAGATATTTTTATATATTTTTAAAGGCTTGAAAACTCATAAAAAGTAATTATGAAAATGTTTAGGATATTTGCATTTTTGAATTTCCTTTTTTTTAATAATTTCATTAGTTCCTCATGGATAATTCAACTATAAATTTAATTAGGTTTATAATTTTAATTAATTATATTTAGGATTTTTAGCATTTTGAATTTTTGATTTAATGTCATGTGTGCATTTTCCCCATTTAATAGGTCTATAGGCCAAATTACATGTTGTAATGTCATGGAATGATTGGATATGAATCTGTGAGAGGTTTTTTTTAATTTATGATAGGATACCCTAATTATGGATGTCTCAAAAATATTTTGAGCCTTGATGAGTGATGCACAAGTGAATTTAGGATGTTTAGTTATTTCTAAGATTAATTTGCAATGGTTGGTAGAAATCGGTCTAAAGTCTAGTGTGAAGCCATTGGTGGCCAATTTTTGGTGTTTACAGATGTATGATTTAAATAGAGTTAATATATCTCATATCACTTACAAAAATACAAAATTTGGCTAATTTTTTTTTAAATTTAGGATGGTTGAGCTATTTTGAGATACTATTGGGATTTAGTGAGCAGGTGGCCAAATAATTAAAAAAACCCTAACAAATCATTATTAACCATTTAGGGGTTACTTATTTTGATTAATAAAGAGATACAAGTAGAAGTGAATGGAATTCCAAATACATTATAATTATTTCCACAAAAGGTAGATATTATTGTATCTAGAAACATATTCTCCCCACCAAATGAATAATTATAATTTTCCAACTAGGGAACACTCATATCATCACTACCCTACTATGGATGGAATATATTATCTTTATCATGCAATTATTCACCTATGAGTGTATAAATTATCATGGTAGATTTAAAACTCCTCAACCACTTGAGACATAATAGGTAGGTTCATGTGCCTAATATATTACTTAATATGTTGAAAAAATGTAATAAAACACCAAAAGGGTAAATTAATTGATTTTACCAATCATTGTTTGATCCGAATTATTGTTTAAAAATGTTTAAGGATCAAAGGCCTAATATATCATGGGAATACTTCCTATAAATGATAAAACTACCACCAAAATAATAAGCATGAAATGTAATAGTTGAGAAATATAATATAAGAAGGCTAAGAAGAAAGATAAAATTAGTCTCTTCCTCCTTAGACTTATAGGACAAGGTTGTGAAGATAGTTATAGAAGAAAGTGTAAAAGACATGCCTTCATCTTTAGGAGCCCTCAAAAGATAGAAAGTTCCTCTACCAATTAATCCTATGAGATAATATCAAAGAATAAGATGCAGGACAAGAAGGAAAACAATGTGGTTATTTTAGATCTCCACATTGAGAATGGAAACTCATCTAAATAAATGGATGAAATTAGAGATGAAGATACCCAAACCACTAGCAACAAAGGATAATAAAACTACTCCTCATCTAGATCAGGGTTAAGATGTTTCATATAAATGGAATACTAAGGTGAGAGAAAAAACATGAATGCAAGTAGAATATAATTCTAATAAAAATGAAGAGGTGGCATAAAATTAGGAAACCCTCATTATGTTAAACAAATAATAAAATCTAATGTCTTAACCACCTAAAGAGAGATTGAGTAACTTAAGGTATATATTAAGGTAATAGACAACTAAGAGAATGTGTTGGATGAATTGGCATGGGTGTCAAAACAAAAGACTATAAACATTAAAGTCCCTATAGTAGTAGCACCACACATAGAAATGGCACTACATGTGGAAACAAAATATCTTATAGTATACCTATTCCCTACAAAAAAATAACATGATCTAACAATTGATGTATCTACTTAGGAACTTGATTTATCCACTTATAATGCTGGTATGGTAACCTTTGACTCATAAATTTAAAAATAATTCTTATATATTTATATTTAGGACATGTGAGAACCAAAAGTTAGCATGGATTTAGGCATGTAAATCACTGAGAGAATCTTTGAAATTATTTCCACCCAAATGGATGGATTTAGTTAATAGGAATAATTTGTAAAGATAGATGATAATATTAGTCAAATACTCAAAGAGAAGAAAACAATGAGAAAAAAAATGGAGGAAAAGTAAATATTAGATTGAAAATAAAAATAAATTATTGATTTGAAATAAAAAGTGTAAGAATTGAGCCAAATAATTATCTATGCAATAGAGTAAATATTAGTTGCAAGAGTTTATGCTTTCTATCTCAAGGAGTAGTGACTAAAATTATGAATCATGTAAATATATTGTAATCTACCTAGAGTAGTAGGTGACCCTCACTCATTATTTATTTTTTTATGATCAAAGCACTATGAAAGTATAAAACAAACTTTTTGAATTCTATTTTCATTATTATACAGTCACTTTTGATTTAGAATGGAACCTAGCTATATATGTGGGGAATGTGCTAGTTAGATCATTTTATTCATATCTTGTCAATGAAGACAAGATAAGTAAGGGAATATCTCCATATAATAAAAAATGGAAGGTGACCAAGCTAATGATAAGAGGATATCCCACTAGACCAAATAAGATAGTATAAGATTAGATCACCCTAATGTTAGAATTAGACGTGTCTCTACATTTTATATGAAACCAAATTCAAGCCCAAAATTAATATCTGACACATTTGAAGATAATTTGTAAAATAACTTTTTATTTTCTTCAAAATAAGATGGTATGAACTCACCCTTGAGTTGTGAATAAAAGAGGCTTTATCGAGGCATAACATTAGAGCATCACTCCAAATATTACATAATTATATTATTGTAACAAGGAGGTATAAGACTCAATATTTGGCTATAAAAATTTATCCTACCTTATTATATTTTCCTATCCCTATGGATAGGGAAGTTATAGTTAGATAAATCTATAGAAACCAAGATATTGAAGAAAATTGACAAGAATAAGGGATTATATTTGAGGTAAGGAGAGGGTTCAATTGAACCCTTTGATTTTCATGAGATATGTTCCAAACACATGATGAGATTTAAGTTTACTAAGGATGAACAACTAGTTATGTTAGGAGATGTGATGAGATTGTTGGAAATATTGTCATTGATGTCAAAGGTCTAGCATTATTGGTGATAAAGGCCCTATTAAATTTAATTCTATTTTTAATATTCATATCTTGGCTAATGTGTGTTAATATTTATTTAATATTAATGAATATATTCTTGGTTGCATATAAGTCAAAAGAGGGCCCATGGAAAAGTCAAAGAGTCATGGGGTAAAGATAAAAGAGGAATGGGATGCATTTTCTCATAAAGAGTCATCTTAAGGAAATCCAAGAGTCACCATGTGAAGATAAAAGAGGTTATGGCACATTTTTCCATGAAGGGACACTTTGAAGAAAATGAAAAGCCACCAAGATAAAGAAAAAAGAGGAAAGGATGTTTTTGCTTATGAAGGGTCACCATATGACTTTTCAAATGCAAGGATATGAAGGGTCATGCAAGTTTGGTTTTCTATGTAGATTAAAGGGTCAAAAAGGGTGAATGCCAAAGTTTATTTGGAAATCTATAAATAGAGGCTTGAGAATCCATATGTGATATTCAAGAGTGTGCATGGTTTGTATTTCTTCTTGAAGAGAGAAAAGCAAGAGATATTATAAAGTTCTATCATTTGTTGAGTAAGCAACATTGAGAGATAGTTGTGTTTTATACACAAGAGGGGTTGGTGATCCTATGGGTTAGTGCTCACAAATCTTTGTAAGGGGTTGGTGTTCTTGTGGGTTAGTGCTCAAAAATAGTTACTGTGTTGGTGTTTGATAAAGGGGTTGGTGCTCCTACAAGTTGGTTCTTTTGAACTTTGTAATTTGAGTTGGTGCTCATTCATTTACTTTAGATTATTCTCCATGGTTTTTCCCACTTTGGGTTTCCATGTAAAAATTTGGTGTCTCTCTCTCTCTTGCGTGATGCATAGCATTATTTCAAGTTTTATTACATATCTTGAATGTGTGATTAAGTGGTTAAATAAAATAAATTAGATTAAGTAAAAGATATATAACATACTGATTCAACCCTCCTCTTAGTTTATTTTGTGCTTAATAATTGGTATCAAAGTAGGTTCCTTCAGAAAGAGTTTAATAGCTTAAAGTTAGATCAGGGAAATCATGATGGCTAAATCACGTGACGGTTTTTTTCACAAATAAGGCACCTTTGTTTGACATGACAAATTATTCTTTTTGGAGCATAAGTATAAAGACTTATTTTATGGACCTTGGATTCAAAATTTGGCAAGTAGTGGTGGAGGAATATGAGGAGCCACAGACACTTGTAACTACTCTAGTAGAAAAGAAGGCAAGTGAAAATAATGCTAAAGTTTTAAATTCTATTTTATGTGGTTTATGTGAATCATAATTTGTTAAAGTTATGTAATGTAAACTTGTTCATGAAACTTGGGTAAAACTTGATGATATTTACAAAGGTAATGGAAATGTTCAACAAGCTAAGCTTAAAACATTTAGAAGATAGTTTTAGAGTTTGAAGATGGAAGAGGAAGAAAATATAGCAAGTTATCTTTGTGAGTTTATCAAATAGTTAATTAGATTCAAGCTCTTGGAGAAAAGTTAGAAGAATCAATTGTGGTTCAAATTTTTTTGAGATCTCTACCATTGAGATATGATGCAAAGTTTTGGCTATTAAAGAGATGAAAAATTTAGCCAAGCTAAAAATAGATGAATTAAATGGTATTCTTATGACATATGAGATGTAGATAAAACAAGAAAAACCCTCAAAGAGAGAATCTACTTTTAAGACATCACTTTCAAGAATCAAGTGATAGTTCTAGTGATGATGAAGATGACAATGAAGCTCTATTCATTCACAATCCAAAAAAGGGCACAAGTAAATATCAAGGAAAATTACCTTTTATATGTTTTAATTATGTAAATATTAGACATTTTGTATCTAAGTGATGAAATAAGGGTAATGGTGACAATGAAGAAGGAAAGTCTACATGCAATAATAATTTCAAAGGAAAATTCAAGAAGGGATTCAAGAAGAAGAGTTTGTATTCTAAATATCCTAGCTTAGCCGAAGATAATGAACTTCGTGATTCAGAAGAAGAAGAGATTCTATTCATGGCCATACATGAAGATGCCTCCGCAACTAAAAGTATAGATGATCAAGAAGAAGAACAAGATGAAGCTAAAGTGAATCTAGAAAGAGAACTCATTTTTGCCTTGAAGAGTTAAACTCTCTTAAGAAGAAGAATAGAATATTAAAGCTCTAGATCGAGAAAAATGAAAAGGAGTCAAAGGAAATAATTGAAGATATATAAGCACACATTTAAGAAGCCAAGAAGAATGAAGAAGATCTAACAACATAGTTTTAAAAAGTAAGTAAATAATGTGAAAGGTTTGTTATTTAAATTTTTTCTTTAAAAGTAAATCTTGAGAAAACAAATAAAACAATCAATGATAGAGTAGATAATGATTCAAAATTTGATAATAACACTAATATGTTGAATAAGATATTATAAAGTCAAAGATCAATGTTAGATAAAATAGGTATCAGATTTGAAAAAGAGAAAGAAGAGGTCATCACTTTCACAAATAAGGAAAATGAAAGAGCTATGTTGAAGATCTTAAAAAAGAGAAAATAAAAAGGGAAAAAGATAAGAATACAGAGGACCTCTCAAACAAAGAAGGCTAGAGGGAGCAGAGATACAAAAGGCAATTAGGTCAAAGATACATAAATAAGTCCTATTTTTATGGTTACTATTTTTATTGTAGTGGATATGGTCATAAGAAAATAGAATGTCAAAAAAGGGATAACAATTTTAGAAATAAGGAGAAGGAAAGTCATGCAGATTCAAGCAGAAGCCACAACTCTTTTACTCCTCTATCAGGATTTAATGAAGAGGCCATAAAATTGTAAAAGTGAAATAAATTAAGACACATAACCTAATATTATAGAAACATGTTTGAGTTAGTTAAGAAGGACTAGAGTTTCAAGGCTCCATTCATCAAGAAAAAAGTTTAGATAGGTTCATGGCAAAAGAAACAACATAAAAAATCTATGTTGGTACAAATAGCTTTGCATGTAAAAAATGAAGAAAAGCCATGGTTCATTGATAGTGGATGTTTGAGGCACATGACAAGAGACAAGGGCAAGTTCATAACCTTGAAGAAGATAAAATTTTTCATAGTGAAATTTAGAGACAATACTACTACCATAATTAATGGAAAAGGTACACTAAGTTTGGATAATGGTAGAACTAAAACTAAAAATGTTTTGTATGTAGAAGGTCTTAAGCATAATATTTTGAGTGTAACCCAAATGTGTGATCATGGGCACACACTAAATTTTTATGTAAAAGGTTATGAAATTAGGATAAAATATTTAGATGTGTTGGTTGTAGATGCTCAAAGAATAGGTAATAATTTGTATATGTTATCAGATATCAAAGGCTAAAGATGTTGTTTGAGTTAGATTGAAGAAATTTGTCTATGGCATAGGAGAATGGGGAACATAAATTTTGAAAATCTTGTCAACATCAACAAGAATTAAGCAGTCAAAAATATTCTAAATATTACAAAGCCATCCAATACGCTTTGTGAACCTTGTTAGCATGGGAAGTAGGCTAGAAGGTGGTTCAAAACAAAAGTGTACTCAACCACTAAGATGCTAGAGCTTATTCACACTAATATTTATGGACCTATGAGAACTCAAAGTACTCAAGGTGAGAAATATTTCATGTTGCTTATTGATTATTTTTCACGTATGACATGGGAAATGTTTTTAAAGAAAAAATTAGAAGCTTTCAGACATTTCAAAGCATTCAAAGCATTAGTTGAGAATGAAACTAGTTTGAAGATTAAATGTCTAATATTATATTGAGGAGGACAATTCATGTCAAATTAGTTTATTGAGTTTTGTAAATACCATGGAATAAAGAGACATTATTTAGTAACCATAACTCTAAAAAATATGTAGTTGAGTACAAAAATAGAATAGTTCAGGAGATGGTGAGGATAATGATAAATGAATCCAAGATACCAAATAAATATTAGAAAGAGGTAGTTGTTATAACAGTGAATATTTGAAATAGAGCATTATTGAAATTCAATAGTGATAAGACTCTTTATGAGCTATGGAAAGATAAACCCGCAATAGTTGATTATTTTAGAGTTTTTGGGAGCAGATGTTTCATAAAGAGAATTGATGAAAAACTTGGTAAGTTTGAATCTAGAGTAGATGAAGGTATATTTCTTGGTTATTCTTGTACTATTAAAACTTATAAATGTTATAAGAAAAGAATGAAGAAAATTATTGAAAGTGCAAGTGTCAGGATAGAAGAAGATGGAACATAAAGAATCAGTGATCCAGTAGACATTCCTAAAATCATTGAAGAGGAAGATTTTAAAGAATCAGATGAAGATGAGAAGGAGAAAAAGGACATAAAAACCCCATCCAAATATTTCCATAGAAATAATAATGAAAGTGACATCATTGAGGACATAAATGAAGAAATTCACACCAGAAGAATGATGGTAAGTGAATCAGAGCAAGTTAATTTCTCTTTATTATCTGAAATTCAACCTAGAACTTTTTTAGAAGCTAGACATGATAAGCATTAGGTTAAGGTAATGGATGAAGAATTAAATTAGATAGAAAAGAATGATACTTGGGAATTGGTGCCTAGACCAAAATATCATAATGTGATAGGAACAAAATGGTTTATAGAAATAAGTTGAATGAAAATAGAGAAGTGACTACGAATAAAGCAAGATTAGTATGTAAAGGATATAGTCAGATTGAGGGAATATATTTGGAAGAAACTTTTGTACCAGTGGTAAGTCTAGAGGTTATTATTTATTGCATATGCAGTGTTTAAAATTTTTGAAGTGTGTTAAATGGATGTCAAATCTGCCTTCCTAAATAGGAATATAGAAGAAGAGGTATACATTAGGGAACCTAAGGGATTTATTATCTCAAATATTAGTAGTCATTTATAGAAATTGAAGAAAGCATTATATGGAATGAAACAAGTTCCCAGAGCTTGGTATGCAAGACTTGATAAGTACCTATAGGATCAAGGTTTAAAGAAAGGATTTTTTGACAGTAATCTCTACATCAAAATAGAAGGTAAGAATCATATGATTGTTTTGGTATATGTTGATGACATCATTTTTGGAGTAAACATTGAAAAGATGATAATTTTTTTTTTTTGATAATATGCAAAAATAATTTGAGATGTCTATGCTTAGAGAATTGTCATTTTTCTTAGGATTGTGAATATTTCAATCAGATAAAGGAATTTTCATATCTCAAAGTAAATATGCCAAGGAAATATTGAATAAATTTGTCTTTGAAGATTATGCACAAATTGGCACACTAATGTATAACAAGAAATAAGGTGAGCAAGGATGAAGATTCACCTTGTGCAAATAAATCTTTATATAGATCTTTGATTGGTAGTCTTTTATATTTGAAAACATCAAGGTTAAACATCATGCATGTAGTAGGTATGGTTGCAAGATATCAGTCATCTCCAAAATATAGTCATGTTCAGTTGGTGAAGAGAATATTCAAATATATGAAGGGGATATTAGATTATGGATTGTGGTATCCCATAGGCAGAGATTTCATTTTAGTTGATTATATAGATTTAGATTGGGCAAGTAGCTTGGATGATAAAAAAGTACAACTGGAGGAGCTTTCTTCCTTGGTGATATCTTACTATCATGGCTAAGCAAAAAGAAAAATTTAGTATCATTTTCTATAGCTGAAGTAGAATATATTGCAGTGGTATTGTGTTTTACTCAAGTGCTTTAGATAAAGCAACCTTTGGAAGATATCAAGGTAAAATATGATGAACCTATTTATATGTTTTGTGAAAAAACAAGTTATATTAATATTTTAAAGAATCCAGTGATGTATTCAAGAATAAAACATATTCCCATTAGATAACACTTGTTGAGAGAAAAAGTTGAAGATAAACAGGTTAAGATGGAATATGTGTACTGTAGAGTAGATTGTAGATATTTTCATGAAGTTACTACCAAAATACACATTTGGCTATCTACAGGAGAACTTAGGAGTAATTTATTTTACTTTCTACCATTGAGGTTTAACATTAATTGAGGGGGAGCTAAGCGTTAACTCTAGGTAGGCCCTTTTCCATTGATGTCAAAGGGGGAGAAGAATAGAAATAGGTATAGGTATAAGTGTATAAATAGGTACAAGGAATAGGTAAAAGTTTCTATAGTAAGGGGGAGTTACTCTATAGTAGTATTTGTAGGTTTTAGGATGTGGTAGTTTTAGTTTGAGGTTGCAATCCATGACAAAGGAGGAGATTATTGGAAATATTTTTATTTATGTCAAAGGTCTATCATTATTGGTGATAAATTCCCCATTTCATTTTAATGTTGTTTTT
The DNA here is from genome assembly GCA_037957365.1 of Torreya grandis. Taxonomy (NCBI): domain Eukaryota; kingdom Viridiplantae; phylum Streptophyta; class Pinopsida; order Cupressales; family Taxaceae; genus Torreya; species Torreya grandis. The sequence continues at coordinate 55,894 of JARHVA010000762.1, read as the reverse complement.
AATATTCATATCTTGGCTAATGTATGTTAATATTTATTTAATATCAATGAATATATTTTTAGTTGCATATAAGTCAAAAGAGGGCCCATGGAGAAGTCAAAGAGTCATGGGGGTAAAGACAAAAGAGGAATGGGATGCATTTTATCATGAAGAGTCATCTTGAGGAATTCCAAGAGTCACCATGTGAAGACAAAAGTAGGCATGGCACATTTTTCCATGAAGGGACACTTTGAGGAATACAAAAAGCCACCAAGATAAATACAAAAGAGGAAAGGATGCTTTTGATTATGAAGGGTCACCATATGACTTTTCAAATGCAAGGATATGAAGGGTCATGCAAGTTTGGCACCATTTTCCATGAGGATTGTAGGGTCACAAAGGGTGAATGCCAAAGGTAATTTGGAAAGCTATAAATAAAGGCTTTATAAGCCATTTTTGATATGCAAGACTATGCATGGTTTATATTTGTTTTTAAAGAGAGAAAAGTAGGAGATATTGTAGAGTTATATCATTTGTTGAGTAAGAAACATTGAGAGATAGTTGTGTTTTATACACAAGAGGGGTTGGTGTTATTTTGGTTTGGTGTTCACAAATCTTTACAAGGGGTTAGTGTTATTATGGGTTGGTGGTCACAAATAGTTTTTGTGTTGATGCTCGACAAAGGGGTTGGTGATCTTTCAATTTGGTGCTTGAAAACTTTGTAATTTGACTTTGTACTCATTTATATACTTGAGATTATTCTATATGGTTTTTTTCCACTTTGGGTTTCCATGTAAAAATTCTCTCTCTCTCTCTCTCTCTCTCTCTCTCTCTCTCTCTCTCTCTCTCTCTCTCTCTCTCTCTCTCCTCTCTCTCTCTCTCTCTCTCTCTCTCTCTCCTCTCTCTCTCTCTCTCTCTCTCATGTGATGCATATTATTTTTTCAAGTTTTATTACATATCTTGAATGTGTGATTAAGTGGTTAAATAAAATAAATTATATTAAGTAAATGATATATAATATATTGATTCACCCCCCCTCAGTATATTTTTGTGCTTAACAGAGATAAGAAGTAAAACTTGAATGACCTTATAAAATCCCTTTATTGATCCATTTTAATCATACTATAAGCATATCAAAGTTAACTTTGTATCCATTTTTAATATATAGTAATGAATGAACATGTCATATAAATATTTTGTGTTTTATGTTAAAATTGTTTATTTTATGAATAAATTAGTATTATTTATCATTATAACTATTTTAAATTTATTAATAATCTAGTACATGTAGATATTAAGGAAAAGCTATGAGGTATACTACACACCCATAGAAACTAAATAAAACTATTGGATTATGACAGACTTACCCATAAAAATATGTAAGCTAACCTATATAAACTAAGTAAGCTAACTCATAACATTATAAACTAGGTAAGATAACCCTTATTAGTGAAAGTAAAAGTTGAGTTACTTGTAACAACTATAAGTTACCCATAACACTTATTATTAAATGACCTATTATAACTATGATAATTAATTGATAATTTGAAATGTATTTCTTCCACATTATTAAGAGTATGATAGTCCCATGATTAAGGAAAAGAAAAATTTTATTTTATAATTAATTATCCTAATTATTTTTCCATTTGTCCATACCTCGAAGACCATTTCAATGATTAAAAAAATTATTTTCCTCCATCATATTTTATACTATTTTTTAATTGTTAGTTTTAAATTGGTTGCAACAATGTGCAACTTATTTTCCTAATCCCTAATAAAATACATAAGGTGGTTCCTAATTAATGTTGTATTCAAAACACATAAATAATAAATATCCCTCTCTATTTAAATATCAAAAAATTGGGTATATGTTAGAAATTAAAAAATACTAAGATATAGTGAATATAATATTGGGAATACTACTATTTTGAGAACTATGTAATTTATCTATAATAATATTCTCATTGATCCAATTTTTTGATGTAATAAAAGGGGTTTGAATCAATCCAACTATAATATAAGATGAATATATTGTAACACAACTTAAAGCAATATATGGCCCACTCAAGAGGAATTATGTCAAATATCCCATTCATTAATCTACATTTAATTTTGCATTATGTGTATGCATTATTTAATATGTGATTATACCATATGGTCTTTACTACTATGTCTGATTCCATACATAATAAATTTGGATTTTTGTGATTTCAATTTAATATAGTGTGAGGAAGCTTCCAAGTTATCCTTAGATCTATTTATTATTGTTCACTTTCCATTCAAATGAATTAGTTAATTTTGATAATTGTGTTATTATTTCATAAGTAAGTATGTTTTCATTTTATCAAAATTTAAGCACCTAAACCTTTGAAAGAGACTAGTTTCACAGATATAGTGCTAGAACCTTGAAAAATATATACCTTGGATTGGTAATTAGTGAAATTATAATTATTAATAAATTAAAAAACTACCCCTTAGGTGACTCTATTAAGTTGTAGGAAAGAGTTTTTCCCTCAGTCTCAATTTATGGTTTTATTATGATCATTAACATACATGTTAAGCATGTCTTATAAAACCTAGTTGAGTCACTCAGTGTGTCCATATAGCTTAAGAAGGGAGGAAGTACTAAAATTGAGCTAAGTGCCCAATTTTTTATGTAAAGTGGTCCAAAATTTAGATGTGTAAACAAGATATCAATCATAAATAATCTTATGGGAAATCTAGTGTAATGAAAAATGTCATAAAAAGAAACCCTTTATATTAATGTGGTGTTATGAGTGGTCATAATTGAATAAAAGTGAGATAATTTTATCAAATTATGCATAGTCACCATGATAACATCATGATGATGGGATGATATAAGTAGTCCAACAAGTAAGTAATTAGAGATGGTAACCCATGGTCATCCTAAAATCTCATGGGTTTATAAAAAAATCTATAGTATGTTGTTATTTGGGCTTGAACCTCTAAGATTCAATCCATTGAGATATGAAATCTATATTGCCATTATGAAAACTAGACTAGTTATACAACTATCTCAACCTCACATGCATCTTCTTTACTCTAAGATGTGTTTAATAAGGAGCTCAATGACACTCCAAAAATATCAAACTATGTAAGTCACCAAATGCATTAGATAAATACATACCTTATGATAAAAAATCCATTTGTATAAAGTGTAAAACCCTCATAATTTCCATTTAAGGGTCTCTACAAATATATCATTTATTGTAATTCTTAGGATAAACTATCCTCAATAAGTTTATCAACAATTTAGATTCATAAACATGTACATAGCCTCATCACTACCAATTCATGGTGTCTTTTTCTCAAATAATATGCATTTAGGTTTTCATTTCCATTTATGTACAATATCTCATAGTTTAAATCAAACAAAATATTCACCCAATGATGTGGGGGGTGTTAGGTTAGGTTGACTAAAAGTGTATTCCAAGCTCAAGTGATCTATACTTAGTACAAAGTGACAAACAAGAAGAAAATTTCACCAACTCAAACAAGAATGTTTTGTAGATGAAAAATTAAAGTCATGTGTTATATATTTTAGTTCGTAATTCCCAAGTTTACTAGACTCATATCTAATAACCATGCCCCATGAATGAGGATGTCTCCTAACATTGAATGGGAGGCATAAATGTAGATGAAGAAAAATTTAAATAGATTAGGTAAAACTAAGATACATGAACTAGAGAAACAATCATTAAAAAAATATAAGGCCTACTTACACTCCTCTATAAATACAAACTTGATCACTTTTATATCAAGGGAAGTGATGGGGTGAACAATGTGAAAAAAAATATCAAAAAAGTGGTGGTATAAGCCTATAAAATACATGACTATACTTACCTCTATGACACTCATGATTGCTAACCACTCCATAATATAATGGATAGTAGAGTGGTATACCAAGACTCCCTCTTGATAAATAATAATCTTGAGATACTGCACTTTTGAATGTGTAAAATCACACTTAACAAATATTTCAAGCAAATGTTTCTCTCATAAAAGTTTAATAATATGTAGTAGGTGATCCTCATGTTATTCATCATTATATGAATAGATAAATATTTCATCAAGGAATATTAGCATGTAATGGTATATAAATGTATGGAAAACTATGTTCATGAGGTTCATGAACACTACATGTGCATTAGTGAAATTTTTAAACCATAAATTGGGATAAGAGGCCATCATACCTTAGTGGTATAATAGGGTTAATAATAGAGAAATGAAAATACACAAGGGTGATAAACAAATCTATAATAGGCCAATTAAATGCTAAAATAAAATATAAACATACACTAAATTTATTATGATGAGTATATGATAAATTAAAATAAAACTAAGATATACATGGAAATGACAAATAAGTAATATACTTAGTGGGTTTTGATGCTAACATAGTGGTTGATATGGAACAAGGAGAAAGAATTCTAGAAAAGTCATCAGATTCTATATATGATGCTTCTAGAGCACTAGAGACTAACCAAGAAAAAATTTAATGGATATTTGTCATTAATTCACAAATATTTAAATTTTATAAATTGGCATTTGGATATTTTATTAGGTGGTGAAAAAAGTGGATTCACCTAAATTATCTGGGTGTAATTTTTCTAGGTCATCTCACCTACTATTTAAAATAAATTTCATACATATAAAAATAGTTCACCACTCCATCAAAAGTTAATATGAAATTATTAACCATTATGTGTAATATATAATCATTCAAGTACCAAATATTGAAACCATATCAACATAGATACCATATGAATGTGCTTATGCCACTCATAATCATAGTTGTCACTTACCCATAACATTATCACCTATCAGACAACACAAATGTCATTTATTAGTGTAGATATCATTTGATATTATAATAGTCATGGGATAGATATGATGTCATGAAATAAATATGCTATAGAGAAACACCTATATTTTCAAATGATATGATTACTATTGAGTGACAATAATTATGTCAATCAATAAAGATACTATAAAAAGAAAACACCACTATTGAGTAAAAACATAGCTGTTAATTGACAATAAACCTATCATTCGATATTATGTTTATCATTTAAATGCATTCCTATCATTCAAAAATAAAGTCTTGTCATCTAAGAAAAAATACTATGATCCTTTTGTGATTTTTTCTTATAGTCTCACATCAACATACCTTCTATGATAAGTTACATTTCATATGTTTATTATCTTACATGCCTAAACATTATCTGTTAACCTTATATAGACTTTTGAAATGTATACTTATAAATTAAATGATAAAACCAAGTTCATATCTATATGGGCCACTAAAATTTACCCTAACATTAACGTTAACCTAGGATGGTTATGTTGACATTATTATCTAGGTTTGACATAAGTTTAATATACAAAATGCCTAGTGATAAGGGATGCAACCACCTAAATGCTTCTAGGTTTTTATTCACCTTTTCTTTGGTTTATTCATAATTAGGGATCATGTAATATCACTCCTCATGAATTTTCAAAACCCCTATTTCTTCATATTATTTATGACCTTAAGGAAAAATGGGTTGGTAGGAACATGGTGTCAAGATGAACCCAAAGACCCCATTATCAGTGGGGCTATGACTACATATCCATGATCTAAGGAGGGCCTCAAATTGATGTAGTTATCCCTTATGTGTTGGCTTGTGTGTGAATCATAAAATATGTGAAATATCAAGTGCAATAATGACCTAGCTTACAACTTATAAAAATCAAGCTCTTTGGATACTCCTTTAATACTTTAGACTTGTATATGTATTGTACCTATGACTGGTATGGAAATAGGGAAGATTTTTTTAATTAAAATACTATTTTAATTATATTTGGTAAGAATATTTGATATTTCTCCTATTATCATAAAATTTTGCACCCTTGAGGAGGTTGTTCAAGCCTTCTCACTTAATTGATAGCATGAGAACAATCCTAGGTTGTGGGTGACCTAGAAAAATGGATTGAACCTCTAGATAAGGCTATCTACCTTGATTTATCACTTAATAACTATTAATAAGAGCTACTAAATTTTAAGGAAAATGGAGAGAGAACTAAAATCCAAATAAACTAAGGAGGTGATGCACCAATTTTTTTGATCACTACCACTAATTTGCATGTGCACTAAGACCTATAAGACTACATTAAATAAACACTTATCTTAAATAGATCCTATCACATTAATTATTTATAAAGATGTAAGGTCAATTGAAACTATAAGGGAAGATATTTTTCACTTTTAAATCCATGAAATCGTTGATGATGCTCTTCACAACCTATAATAATGAATCAAACTGCATGAAGGGAAATAGAATAAGACAACAACCAAGATGAACTTAATCTATGATTGATCATGTCAAACAATTCAAGGTATACACTACATACAACCACAATAGGAGGTAAAAATAATAATATTATTAAATAATAATCATACAAAATAGAAGGGCTATGTCATGCTCCTCATGTAAGGATCTATTTCAATGCCAAAATAAGCCATACATATAGAAGAGAATGAGAAGGAAAGGAGAATATGGGTGTAAGAGATATCTATGAAAAGTTTCACATCATTAATAATTGAGTTAAAAATCAATAAAAATGCCAAATAATATCCATGAAACTCTCCTCAATATGTGTCATCTTAAAATGATCTTCTTCTTCATGAAGGTGGCGTGGGAGATCATCATTTTCTTCAATGACTCATCCATCTTCCTCAAAACTACCCATTAAGAGTGATTATGGATTGAAAATTAAAATTAATTGAGTTTAAATACTTAAATTACATTTGAAAATCTATTAAATATCTCTATTTAATCATATTTCCACCTCCATTCTATAATCTACTTCATAACTCTCACATTTTTCTCCTTGTAAGACCTATTATGTACCTTTTCCTCTTCAAATGTGTCATTGATGATGTAAATTGATTTCATAGGGATATTAAAACCCCTAAGTATATTAAACAAAATAAAATTTTCTTCCCATTAATCCTAAAATCTCATCATGATAATAAAAACTTTGGCCTTGGGGTTTTAGGTTAACTTATTAACAGCTGTTCATAAAACAAAACCTTAAATACTCAAAATAATTCCTATAATTTCAGTGAAATAAGTACCCTTATCCACCCCCAATATCATTATATGAAAATCTCCTTTGTCTTCATGAAATGAACACTTGAAAATGACCTTCACTAGTTTACAAAGGGCTCAATGGAGAAATGAAGTGGGGTTTTAGTCTATTTTTACATATAATTCATTTCAAAGAATGGATTTTACTTGGATAAGGTAAGAGGTTACTTCACACATTTTAAAACTATTTAGGTGAATTCTTATTCATTTTTGAAGTTCACAAACCTTCTTGAAAACCTACCCCTTTATGAAATCATGAAATTGAAATAATGCATTGTAACTACCAAACTAATCTTATCTAAACATTTTCTTCCATATCCCATATTTAATTCACTTTTAAAAGTGTCCATTTTTATATAAAAATCATAATTTTGACCTTGAGCCACTTGTCAAGCCATATAATACATTATCAAGGTATGAAATGCTTATAGAAGGGTTAGTATAAAACAAATTAGGACTAAAACCCATTCAATGATTTTGATATATAACCATGCCACTTTAAAAAATTATACTTGGACTAACCTAGAACCTTATAGCTTTTGACAATGAAGTCCCACATAAGAAATATCTAGAAACAATCAAAACCAATACCCCCTAATACCTTAATTTCTCCAAATTTACCTTAATCTCTCCAAAAATATGTCATTAAACTCTAATGAAATGTATTAATAACAAGGAAAATGGTATTTGATTCAATTTTATTTCCTATACCCTATAGGAGACCTTGAAATGAATAAAATACACTTGAAAATACATCATTTATGACAAATCTTGACTCATGGACCAAGACCAAAAACTCTCAAGGGCTACCAATAAGGTTTATGACATGTCTAGAAGCTAAGTTTTAAATTTTCCTCTCTCATGGTAGCCAATTTTGGCTAATAGTTAACATGTTGCTAGGTCTTGTAGGTGAGGAATGAATGAGGGTTGATCTTGGATTTATATTAATCCATTCAGAAAAGTAACTCACATTAAAACACTTAAGCCAACAATTATGATATGTTTCATTTTAAAAATAGATGACTTTAGGGAACCTTGAAAACTTACATTAGGTCAAGACACTAATTTTTATACTAGTGTATATCCCAGATGTTAGTGTCCAAGGAGCAAGAAAGTATGTACATGAATCAAAACATGTAGAGATGGAAGATAAGTACATATTAAGCATTCTGGTCAAGATAAAAGGCATGTGCCATCAAACATAATATTGGTCAAACTAAGAGATATAGGCCAAAGGACATAAGATAAAGGAGATGTGAGACTTATAGAAGTGGGAAAGGTCTAAAAATAAGAGGAATAACTAAGGTCTTAATTTACTCAGTGTACAAGAGTGATGTGTTATACAATCCATAAATATCATCTACATTCCCCACTTTAATATAGTAATGAAATTTATAGTTTAAAAGAAATAAATACATACATGGGTGTCTATAACACACCTTGTCTTTATGTGTTCCCAACTTGAGTGCTTTATTTGTGGACTAACCTACAACCAAGAGCACGTTACAATATGTAATCAATGCATATAATATAGAATTGAAAGTTCTTTGAAAAGATTGAAATTGAAAGAGTAAAGGTTTAGGATCACACTTATGTGTTGATGTAACTACCTTGCCCATTGGAAAGTTGATTTGAAAAATAAGTATCATTGTAAATATTAAAACTAAGATTAGGAAAAATATAGATAAATATTGAAATTACATATATCTAAGGGGGGGGTGGAGAGAGAGAGAGAGAGAGAGAGAGAGAGAGAGAGAGAGAGAGAGAGATGAGGAGAGAGAGAGAGAGAGAGAGAGAGTAGAGAGAGAGAGAGAGAGAGAGGAGAGAGAGAGAGAGAGAGAGAGAGAGAGAGAGAGAGAATGGAATGCACATGTCCCCAACCTTGGATCAAAGGTGAGTTGACACATGGTAGTTGATATTAGCTTAATCGTATAACCCAATAATACTTACAACATAGTGAGTATGGGATGATATAATCAAATAAAACCTAAAATCTTGGAAAGATTGACTGATATAATCACCTCAACCATACCAAAAAGTGAACCAACTTTTTCAATAGATTGGCTCAATAAAGTTTGCAAAATTCCATTGGGTATCAATATGAAAAAATATATGATGTGGTAAAATTCTATTGGAACATTTAATTATAAGTGGACTAAATGGATCCATAGCTTACCTTGTTATTTAACTAAATAATATTAATATATTATTTATTAACATGAGGTAAAACACCTACCTCATGTAAATAAATAATAAAATTATATTTATTTAATCCTTACCAATGTTAGTAAACTTATCAGTTATTTAAAATATTCTAAGTATGGATGGACCCATTAGTTAAAATGGTCCACCTCCATTCACATTTTACTAAAAAAAGTGTTTTACCCCTATTGTTTATACATTGGACACATTCGTATATACTTAGGTGATTAAAGAGTTTTGTAAATGCTTTGAGAGGAAGTGAGAAGTAAGAATAATCATGTTGGATATGGAGTTGAGTTTTTAAATTATTTGAATAATCACCATTCATGGGTTTTCTTACATCTTTGAGGGTTTTCCATGTTAAATTCCTATGTTGTGTACATTGATCTGTGTTTATTTTTTCTATTATGCGTTGATATAAATTACTCTTTTATATCCTATGCATTGGTTTCTTTATTTTATCTTTCTATTAGATCTTATGGGTAGGATTTGATTGGTAAGAATATTGTATTGAGTTAAATATCAATAATCAATATTTTAATTTATTCAAAAGTTTTGTTATTCAAAGTCTGGTATGACCCTTTCACCTAAATAAATCTAAAAAAAATGTGTAAGGTTATTAAGGATAGTTATTTTTCAATTAATGCTTTGATATCCAATCACTTTGCTAGATAAAACCTATGTAGAACATGAGAATATTTCATTTAACCCCTAAAATTTTTCTTGGGGACACTCCAATGCACTTGTACATCTTGAGTGCTTAAGAAATTAAAAACTCAATTTTTTGGCATGAAATTTCTATTCTAAGGTTTATAACTTCTTATATTTGAGGATTGAAGTCACCTTAGAAAGTTTTAGGGCCTCAAAAGGCCATTCCAAGCCTCTTTGATTTTACTTGAGCCTCTTGGAATGCCATTGTATAACTTGGGGAAATAAATCTTCACATAAAAATTCATTTTTGCATCAAAAATTAAATTTTGAAGCTTATTCTAGCTTCCTCATGCAAAAACTAAGTGATTTTTAAAGTTTCACTTCATTCCAAATCTTGTACAATCTGATGTGAGAATTTATTCACCTATAAGAGCATCGTTGTAAGCTACATATGTGATTTAAACTCATATAGTTTTGGAAAATTATTTCAAATATATATATATATATATATATATATATATATATATATATATATATATATATATATATATATATATATATATGTAATTCCTTTTCCCAAACCCCTGATACCACTTTGGAAAATAAAGACTTGCCAAGAAGATAAAAACAATTTTATTTTTTTAACTTGTGTTATTTACATGATGTATATATATTTTAAAAATTAGATAAAAAAGGTTCAAATATAGATTAGTGCATATGAAATCTCAAGTAAGTTCTTAGATCAGTTGGTGATAGTACTTTTACTAAAATCTTGTAGTTTGGGAGGTCTAGTGTTCAAAACCTCAATATATATATATATATATATATATATATATATATATATATATATATATATATATATATATATATATATATATATATATATATATTATATATATATATATATATATATATATATATATATATATTTAATTTTTTTAATTTATCAGATTTAGTTTAATTTGAATTTTGTTTTTGTTGACATATAGACCTTGTTTTGACATTTAACTTATTGAATTTTTTATCATAGTCATGTAACAAATTGGTCCCTATATTTTGGCACCTTAAAAACACATATACATGGTCCATTTTGTGTTTTAAAAACCTCTTATTATTAAATTTATAATTATTTAAATAATAGTGTCTAGGTGGTTGTTCTGAGTGGGACACTTTCAACAACTAGTTTATTGTAATTTAATTTGCTTTGATAAAACTATTTTGTTATATTTTTATATAACTATACTATAATGATCTAGTCATATTTTAGTAAAAATAAATTTGAAGTGTTTTCTAAATTTAAAGAATTTGAAGCTATTTTTGAAAAAACTTCTAGTTTTTTTCTATTAAGAGATTAAGATCTAATATTGATGGTGAATAGATTAGTAAAGATTTTAATTATTTTTGAATTAGTAATGGTATTAAAATTTAACTAATAAATTCTTATTTCAATCAGTAAAATGGTATTACTAAAAATAAAAATCACACCATTATTGAGATGGCTAGAATAATGATGCATTCTACAAATGTTCTTAAGTTCTTATGGGCCAAAGCCATGAATAATAATATGCATACTATGAATAGAATCCATAATATTTATTTGCATTTTTTTATACACCAAAATAATTTTATGTCCATGGAATATAATTTACTATTATAATACTTTTTGTTGTTACTAACTAAATTGATAGTGTCTCAACTACATTTACATTTGTTAATAAAACTATTTAGTTTGATTCTTGCTAATTTTTAATTACAATTATATTTTAATAGATATTTTTTCTTAGATAATAAAGTGACTAAAATCTATTGTCATTATATTTTCAATTCATATGACTTAGAATTTAAATACATTATATGCATAAGCATCATGCTTAATTTGGTAAGATTATCTTGTTTAATTATTGAATTTTGTAAGAAGATCATGCTCAATCATTTTGGAACTTTTATTTTTCAAATTTTAAAAATATTTCATTTGATTTGTGAGTCAAATTCATGCTAAAATACTTATATGCTTCATTTGATTATAAGAGATGTTATGAACTGCAAAGAGTAAATGGAATTTGTATTAATTGACTTCATCATTTACTTTGAGCATTCTATTCGTACATCTTTGAAATTATGTGTTTTAATCTCATGTCTATTTCATTGGATGATTGCATATCATGATTAAATTATCCATATTTTATGTATGTGAGGTTACACCTCAATATTCTATTGAAGCATATTAAACTTGTAATTTTTTGATAAGACTCAAATTATAAAATGAGTTATTGATAATATTATATCTAATGTTTGGCTAAACTTAGTATCATATTATTAGTAAATTATTATACACACATCACATTGCATTAGGGATGATGATCTTGAAATATTGAAGATGTCCAATAATTAATTACTTATAATAATTTATATTTTTCACTAACTTTTTAATCAAAGTAGTGAACTTGTATGCCTAATATATGGCTTGATTGTTTTAAACATGTTTTACCATAGATAAAAATATGTCATATTTTATATTTATAAATTTGGTTATTGTGATGCTAAATATACTATGCTATCAAAAATATATTTTTGGATGTGTTTAAGTTTTGTGTAGGTGTGTATCACCAAATAAATAAACATATTGAACTTCATTTACATTTTATCTGAGATAAATATCTCAATGGTGATATATATCTATAGTTTTGTCTTACAGATGAACAAGTGGCAAATATCTTTACAAAACTACTTGGTGATACAATTTTTTGTCAATTTCATTCAATTATGAGCCTCTAAAAGTTTGAATTGAGGGGGAATGTGCATGATAATGCCACTTCCTAACATCCTTGCATTTGTTCTTCTTTTATATACTTCTAAATTGTAAATTATTATAAACTTTGTGTGTAAGCTATGTTATTGTAAAATTCATATGGAAGTTTTAATTTTGTACCCAATTTATAGAATCATGATTTGTAAAGGAGGAAATTATGTTATAAAAGGATCCAAATATGCTTAGATGATTATTCAAGAGAAACTATGAGATGTGGTCTCACAGCCATGCTAGCATAGACTTTATTTTGAGTAGTTTATGAATTATAATTTTTTTTGTTTCAAAAGATAATGTTTGACATGATAATGATTCTTAAATACTTCAATTGTGTACATAGTATATTCCTTTTAAGGTGACTATGAAATTTATCCCCACTTAGCATTAAAGGGGAGTGTTAAAACATTTAATTATAACTGGGCTTAATTGACATTGGTTATTAATTAAATAAATATTAATATATTATTTATTACCAAAAGGTGGAAACTTCATGGAAATAAATAATAAATTTATAATTATTTAATTATTATCAAAATTAAATTAAATTTTCTTATTAGGATGGATGGACCCATTATTTTTACAATGGTCATCTCCCTTGGTTTTTCATTATAAATTTGATTTTACCCCTATCATGAAACCAACCCATGAATATGACATGATGATGGTCTTTAAATACTACAATTGTGTATATAGTATATTCCTTTTAAAGTGACTATGACATTTATCCCCACTTAGAATTAAAGGGGAGTGCAATAAATTATAACTGGGCTTAATTGACATGTAGACTTAGTTACTAATTAAATAAATAGTAATATATTATTTATTAACAAAAGGTGAAAACGTCATGAAAATAAATAATAAAGTTATAATTATTTAATTATTATCAAAATTAAAATAATTTTTTTTCTATCAAGATGGATGGACCCATTATTTTTATAATGTTCACCTCCCTTGGTTTTTCATTATAAATATGGTTTTACCCCTATCATGAAACCAACCCATGGATATGAAATAATTGGTCATACTCAATATTAGGATATTGTGAAATCTTATGTGAAAAGAAGTTAAAAGTTAAAGAATTACATTGGGTACAAATTTAATTTTCTAAATTATTTAAAAAATCATCATTTGTGGGTTTTATTTACCTCTTTGAGGTTTATACATAGTAAATTCACGTTTTTTTAACATTAATATATATTCATTTATTCCATTATTCTTTTCTATCCTTTACTCTTATATATCCTATGCATTGATTTCTCCATTTTATCACATTCCATAAATTATTTTTGGGATATAAAATTGATTGGTATTTTTTTATATTAAGAACAAACTACATAACATATTCATCTTAGATATGTCTCATGTTAAAACTATGTATAATAATGGTACTGATTTATATAATGTTTCCATAACTATGAATCTGAATCATATAATTGTGTGTTTTGTCTAATTCAAAAAACTATGTAAATTTGGACAACATGATTTAAAAACATGCCCCCAATATATATGAATAAATATAAAAAATGATATAAGTACCAATGTGGAGAACATGTTTCCAAAACATTCCACCACTATAATCTAGAGATGTTGAATACAAAATAGGTGTGGATAACATGCTTATAAATTATGCCCCCACTACATCTAGAAATTATGAATGTGTGTAATCCATGCCTATATGACATTGCCCCACCTAATATAAAAACTAATATAAGTACCACCTATTGAATGAGTGTGGATAACATGCTTCTAAATCATGCCCCCATTTAATCTATGTTATGCCAAGTGTGGAGAACAAGCCTCTATGACATATAGGAAGTAACTAATATACACCCCCCTTTGAGGTGAGGGAAAGATAAGAAATATTAGTTACTTCAACTCAAGAGGATAAATAAAATGTATATAATCTATGAATGAAACTATGTAGTATATAAAAGGAACATGTATAGGTATATATAGCATTAAATCACATAGAACCAATGTGATCACATATAGGCCTAAGATGAATGATAATGATCATGGTAACATATAAATAGTGGTAGTACATGATCAAAAATAAAATAAGTACACACATAATAATAATTAAAAATAATTCAAAAGGTAATAGTCCAAAGAGACTGGAAATAAGGGGCATGTTGAAATGCAACACAATCAAAGGGACATGACTTATTAAAATGTCTTCAAAAATGAGAATGATATATTAAAATGTTCATACCATAAATAATGACATATGCAAATGTAAATTAAATAATATAAGGCATAAGGGTTGAAAAAAAGAATAATTTCCAAATGCTTGAACAAGGACAATATAAAGGAAATATAATCAAGGAAGTGCATAAATAAAATCATAAACAACCAACATAAACATGTCATAATAGCCCATAGATCCAATGTGTTAGGAAAAAATTTCAATTGTATAGCATATCAAGTACCTTATGTAATATATAATCATGGATAAAGGCATGTGTAATTACATATTTAATATTAAGCATGATAATAAAATATGATCATTTAACCATATAATATGTGTGTATCAAGATCAAAAAAGAAGTTCCCCAATGTCTACATGACATGAGTCAAGGGAAGGTCCAACATCCATAATAATAATAATAATAATAATAATAATAATAATAATAATAATAATAATAATAATAATAATAATAATAATAATAATAATAATAATAATAATAATAATAATAATAATAATAGGCCATGTGTTTATTTATTCTTGTATCACACTCAAGTATAAGTGTCACACACACACACACACACACACACACACGTGTGTGTGTGTGTGTGTGTGTGTGTGTGTGTGTGTGTGTGTGTGTGTGTGTGTGTGTGTGTGTGTGTGTGTGTGTGTGTGTAGTTAATTTAGTATGCAATCCATCAACATGAAACTAACACATAAATGCCAAGGAGATAATATATCATGTAGGTACCAAAAGTTTTTTTGAATTTTTGAATGTTTTATTTTTTTATTTTTTTGGTATTTTTGGAATATTTGAATAGGAAAAACCATCCTAGTATGCCATCCACTATATGGTCATAAATATCTCCCCACTCAAAACCTAGAGCAAGGAATTTTTTTGTACTACTAAGGAACATGTGTATGTGTAA
The DNA here is from genome assembly GCA_037957365.1 of Torreya grandis. Classification (NCBI taxonomy): domain Eukaryota; kingdom Viridiplantae; phylum Streptophyta; class Pinopsida; order Cupressales; family Taxaceae; genus Torreya; species Torreya grandis. The sequence goes on along the minus strand of JARHVA010000762.1, from coordinate 39,988 downwards.
TATCTATCACTATAGTGTTTGTGATGCTATGTGTATGTATAATAGGACTCTATGGTCATGAAGGGATAATAGGATTAATAGGGGTTAATGGGACCCATATCTATGTGATTTGTGGTTTATTTAGAATAAAAATAGTAAAAACTTGTTTAGGTGCTCTGTATGTTTGAACACGGTGTGTAGTAGATGGGGATTCTATGGAATCTACTGTATGTCTTTGATGTAATGGTGTCTCAAGTACTAGCCACATACTAAAGGGTATTTTTAGTTTATTATCATTTTGTGGTAAAGGAGACTTAATATAATTGGTAATTAGCTATTTTGGTATAAGTTTCTCTTGTTCACGAGGGTGTTCATATGGAATTTCAGAAAATGTGACTACTCGATTGACATGAATGTATTTAAAACACCCATGCATTATGGTAGGTACTACTTAAAGTGTATATATCCAAGGTCTTCCTAATAACATATCATATATTCCAATGTAATGTATGATGGAAAATATAGTAACCACATGGGTGGGACCAACCTATAAGGGTAGGTCAATCTTGCTAAGAACCTTCTAGGAGGTCCCATCAAATGTTCTAACTAATATAGTAGAAGAATGTAAATCATTATGAGCATAACCCAATTGTTTAAGTAATGTCATAGTGAAAATATTTTAAATTTCATCATTATTAGTCATAACACTACATATAAGGTGTTTATCAAGGTATGCTTGAATGAATAAAGAATGGATATCAAATTCATCATCCTTAATCTCATTGTCATCAAAATTAATAGAAGGTATATAAAGAATAGGAGTTATATGTCATGTTTAAGTACCAATAATACCATATAGTATGTGTCCATAATGTGGTGGGGGAGTTTGTGAGTTATAATCCATTTATGCTTTTGGTTCCTTATTAGAATGGTCTTTCAAAGGATTGTTAAATATTTTAGGTTTATGATGATCATCAAGTTGTGAGCTTTATTCCTTTGGAAGATCCTCAAATATAATATTTTAGTCATTAATAAGATCTTGGATCTTGTGCTTCAAGATAAAACATATATTTATAGAATGTCCTAGTCTTTGATTATAATCACAATAAGCATTCAAATCATATCTACTGGGTGGAGGTCAACTCATATCAACCTTGATATGATCATGGAGAGATATAAGATGACACTCTAGTAACTATAGGAGTAATGAAGTTGGGGACTTAGGTAAATGTGTAAATTATCTCCTTGGTGCATTAGATAAGACAAGTTTTTTAGGCTATTTTGAAACTGTGTTAACTATGGTGGTTGCTTCCTTTTTAGGATTAAGAGGTTTTACCTTAAACTCTAGTTTGATTTTAAATTTGGTAATATATGTAGATGTATCTAGTGTGTTTTCTACTTAATTTTGCTTATTCATTAACATAATATTCATTTCATGGTCCTGTAAAACATGGCATAAGTCATAAAAAGACTTAAACTTATTTAAAAGAATGGAATCATGTAACAAACGAAGAAAATTTGTCTTGAATATGTCTTATAACTCCTTATCTTCCATAGTATTGGTCATTTTATCTAGCATTATTTTGTTATCTCAAGACATTTTCATTGATGGGTTCATTGGTTCCTTGTTTGACTTTTGCAATTTGAGCATAGAGAAAATTTTCATAAATATTAATGAAAAAGTGTTCTAAAAAATGGTTTGAAATAGGTTTGAATTCTTTCACATATTGGAGACGTAAGTAATATAACCACCTTAAATCATAGTCCTTGAGGCTTCTTGGAAATAATTTGGTCAGAATTTTACTACTAAAGGCATAATCAAGGCATGCTACATAAAAGGATTGAAGATGTTGTTTAGGATCACCTTTGCCATCATAAAATGGAATCTTAGGTGCAAAAAAACATTTTTTCAAATGGTGAAAAGAGATATCAAGGGAAAGAGGGTTATGCACATCTTGTGAATCTATAACATTAGAGGATTTTAAAGAATTTTATTCAATGTTTTTAACCTTGTAATTTGGTCAAAGGGAGGTATGTTTCAACTATAGTTTTGAAAAAAAAATCTTTGAGTATAGTTTCTAAGATATCATTAAGATCTTTTGGGCTTTGTTGAATACACTCATGAAACAATGTAACTTCTTACACTTTATCATGGTTTATTTTCTCATTTTTATTTTTTTTCATGGTTTTTATTATCAAAATATTCTTCTATGATAACCTTATTACTACGTTTCTCATTTTCAACATGGGTATCATCATGATCTAAAGTATGAGATCCCTTATTGGTTTGAGAAATCTTATATGGTGAGAGGGGAAGCTCAATGTGCTCAATAAGAACACATCATAATATAGGTAAATGCTTAGGTTGCATGAAAAATAGTAGTAGGAAATGGAAATATATCATAATCTAAAACTCTAGTTGGTTTAAGACCTTGATAATTAGAAAAAATTGCATTTAAACAAATCAGGTTCACCAAATTTTTAACCCTAAATTAGGATAAAAGGTTATCCTACCTTGGTGGGATAACAAAGTTAAGAATATAGAAATGAAAATACATGAGGGTGATAATTAGATCTATAAAAGGATAATTAAATGTTAAAGTTAGATATATAAATTAATTGAATTTATTATACTAAGTATAGGATAAATATATAAATTACAACTAAGTTATGCATAGAAATGACAAAGAACTAATATACTTAGTTGGTTCTAATGGTAACATAGTATTGGATCTAGAACATGTATAAATTAGTATGGAAGGAGATTCTATAATATTCCTTAGATTTTAGATCTAATGCTTTTAGAGATATAGACACTAACATTAGTTTAGGATGGTTGAATTGATGGTACTATCTAGGTTCAACACAAGTGTCTTATATGGAATACCTATTAAAATGGATGTGACCACCTAGATTATTCTAGGCTTGTATTTTCCTTCACTCTAGTGTATTTAGATTTGGGTCATGGATTGTCACTCCTTTTGAATTTTTAAAACCCTAGTTCTTCATATTCATTATGACCTTTGGTAAAAATGGGTTAGTGGGAACATGATGTTGAGTTGACCCAAGAGACCCTACTATCAATGGGTGTTGCCTACATAGCTAATACTTTGAATAGGGCCTTAGACTCATGTAGTTCTACCCTATGCGTTATCTTGTATGTGAATCATATAATATGTCCAAATAAAGTATAATAGTGATCTATAGTTTTTACTTGGAAAATCAAGCTCTTGGGCTACTCATTTAATACTTCAGACCTATAGATGTGTTATACCTATGATTGGTACATAAATATGGAAGCTTTATTTAGTTAAATTCTCTTTGGTAAGAATGGTTTATATTACTTTCATGTTGCTAGGTCTTATAGGTGAGGAATGAATGAGGATTGATATTATATTTATATAAATCCCTTTAGATAAGTAATTTATGTTAAATCACTTAGCCCAACCATTATAATACATTTCATTTAAAACATAGATGACTTTAGGTCATTAGACACTTGTGTCAAGTTAGGACATTAATGTCGATGCTAGTTTTTATCCTGGATGTTAGTGTCTAGGGAGTAGGAAAGTAGATAAATGATTACAAGTTGTAGAGATGGAAGATAAGTATATTTTAAATTTTTTTGGAAAGATATAAGTTCTAGGTAATCAACATAATACTAGTTAGAATAATACATAAACCAAGGGGCATAAGATAGAGTATATTAAAGACTATTGAGCATGGTCATTGATGTCTGAGGTTATCATTGATGTCAAAGATAACATGTGGTACTAGTACATTAATGATAAAGAGGTTGTGTTTGATAGCTTGGAGAGATATGACACATACACAAGTATGTAATGACAAATAAGAGGTTGTGAAGCATCCATAGATGTCTTGGTGAAGTTATAGTGTGTCATTTGATCATTTGGAAAGAGGAACAAGATTATTATATCTTAAGATAAGCTAGACAATTACTACATATCATGAAGATATTAGTGATCCAACAAGTTTGTACATTCAATACAGGTACTTAGAGAGTGAACAGTGGTTAAGGGATTTCATAGAGATGGTGTTTATAGTGCCAAAAAAGTACCCTAAATATTTGGAGTCTTGAAGTATTTTCTAGGTCAAGATATAAATATTCAAAGTTGATATATTATACTATGATGGATGAGAGACTGTCAAGTTTAACTATGTTGAAGTCCAAGGTTAAATAGTCTAGACAGATCTAATGGTGAGCATTTATCTGATCATAGATCTAAAGGTTAGTAGTAACTGAACAATGATCTAATAGAGTACACGATCTTTTTATTAGTGATCCAATGGTGTGTATTTATTCAATATGTCAAAGGATTCTCATAATTCATGTGAAGCTAGCAAGTGACCCAAGCACATTGATTGAATGGTATAGGGTACATAGAAGGCACACAAATCTACCAAGTGGTATAATCATGGAAGCACAGATCTAAGATAAATGGTGATAATTATAAAATAATGATTAGGATTATCCCAAGAATATTGATAGATTGAGATGAGGTCAAAGTGTCTTATGTTTAACATTTACTTAGTGACCATTATAATTTAAATATTCAAATTAACATGATAAAAATAGTATGCATTTTTTGAGATATATCTTTTGATCTAGGATGAATTTATTGATGCTATAAAAATAAAATTAAAAAAAAAAATTCAAGTCACATATAGATAATCTAGAAAGAATGTTTTAGTGTTCTTATAATAAAATTTATTAAGATCCAAAGTTTATTATGCATTTAACCATGGATTGTAAGTGTTATGAGAAGGATAATTGAGTTATTATTGATAGTATTTTAATGTTTCAAGATGAAAAAACTTTTAGAGAGTGTTTTAAACTTCATTAATAATATCTATATGGATTTTGGAGGTTTGAACAATCCATCTTTAGTGTGAACTAAGGCTTATAAGCTGACTATGTTTTTTGAATGCATTGGTAGATTGAGTGACTATCTTGTAGAGGTATGTTGAAGATGTTATAAGTATAATTGAAGAATAAAATAAATATAGATATGTTCTATAATTATCTAAGGTTTATGATAATTCATTGTTTGTCATATTTTTCCATTTATCAGATATGGAGAGTCAAAATTGCTTGATTATATTTTGACTTTGTGTGACAAATCTAAGTGGTAATTTTGAGAGAGTTGATTTAAGTGATTATATCTTGTATTTAATTTTATAAATAAAATATATGTGTTGTATAGGTTTTAAAGGTTTCACCAAAATTTGGGACTATGTTTTTTATGTATGAAGGCCTAAAGAGCAAGGAGACCTAATTGGTAGATTCAAGGTGTGAGTTGGTGTTATAGGTGACATGGACCCATGAGGAAGTTATCAAGGGGATATTATAAATAGCTTTTATGTGTTTTAATCATTGGTAAAGGATGAAGATGGTCCAATTATTCTCACATACAATGTGTGAGTATGAAGGCCTAATTTTTTTAGGTCTCATTAAGACCTAATGGTGGTTTGGGGCTAATGAGGTATTAGCCATCCTATAAAGAGTGTCGTCCCCACATGTAACATGTGTTTGTAAATATATTAAGTTTGGTTCAATTATGTAAATCATCTTAGCTAAGAAAGATGGGTTAAAGGAAGAGAGTGTTATAAGTATAAGATCTATTTAGACTAATTATGTTAGTCGTGTAAGTGTGGATTCAAGTAAAGAAGATAACCTTTGAAAGAGAAGGAATAAGTTATTTAAAACCATAAAAGTGAAAAAAATATTATACATGTTTATCTAATAAATTTGATGTAGTAGGACACATAGGTCATTAGACCTAATGAGCATAAAAGAGGTAGTTTGAGTAAGTTAGCCCTAGAGGTAACTTGAGAGAAATTAGAGGTAAAGAGTGTAGACAAATGTGATCATCATTAGCTAAAGAATAGAAATAAGTATTTAAGGTGATATATTTAGGTATCTAAGTGGGTTTTTGGTTCCCTAGTGTATTGGTTCCTCCTTGCAAGGTAAATCTTGCTAAAGGTCTGGTTGTTGTGGGTAAATAACTAGACAAGGGCCATAACTCCTTTGGGATTGGTGTCTCACTAAAACTAAGGGATGGGTGTTCCTTGATCAATTGGTACTGGTATAAATGTTGGATCTTGTTTTATAGGACTATAATCTATCTTATAAGATTCAGTGGGTTTTATTCCCTAGGAGGGTTTGCCACATATATGATGTGTTCATGTGATGTATGCTATTATGTATGTGTTAGATGTATGTATTTTCATGCTTATGTTTCTTGATCAAGTTAATATATGCTTAATATTTAATATTTTGAAAATTAATTGGATTATCTTACATCACTGATTCATCCCCCCTCTCAATGATTATACCTTTAACAATTTGTATCAGAGTAGGACCTTCATTGCAAGTTTAACCAATTGAAGGTGATCTAAGGTATAATATGGCTAAACAAGTGAATAAAGAGAATAAATAGTTGAAGGCTCAAGTGGAGGCTACTTATGCATGTCTAAAATCAAGTTAATAAAATTGAAATTATCTCAAGGCACTTTTTGAGAAGTATAGAGGTATGATGAGAGAGTTTGATCAAGAATAAGCTCAGAATAAGATCATGGCCTCAAGATTTAAGGCTATTATAGATGAGTGCATCAAGATCAAAAAGGAGATATAAATCTTGAAAGAAAGATTAAGATCAAATTATGATAAAGAGAAGATCAACATTCTTGAAGATCAATTAAGGGTTACAAAGACAAATTTGAGTTCGAAAGAGGAAGAATACAAACATATCAAAACTCAATTAAAAGAGACAAATTCCAAGTATAGTTTAAAGTAAGGTAAACATGATGAATTGAAATCCAATCTTGATTCTATAAAGATTATTGAAGAACAAGCATGTATATTTAAGAATGACTTGGCTAAAGAAACTAAGAAAGATAAGACTGTCTAAGTTCATAGAATTTAGTTAGAGGATAAAAGTTCAAGTATGAGGGATAAAGAGGATGAGAGTATTCAATTGAAGACCAAGCTAGATTAATTAAAGAATGAGCATGATAAATTTTTTGTTAAGGTGAACAAGACTAAGAAAGAGCAAGATAGGTTAGCTCGAGACAAGAAGAATGCAAGCACCAAGATCAACAAGAAAATATCCATTGGGCAACCAAGTGCCATGAAGTATGAAAAATATTTTAATGGTCATTGTTATGCCTATCACAAGTTTGGTCATAAGGCAAGAAATTGTAAAAGGAAGAGTAGTTGGTTAGATAGAGGTATCGATAATGTAGTCTAATATAATTGTCATTACATGGGGCATATTAATATATTTTACCCAAAAATGCATGAGAAAAGATTAACTTAGTTATGTAGACCAAAGATAGTTAAGCTTGAACATAATGAACCTAAGAAACAAGATGGTATGTTTACTAAGATTCATAATATCCATCAAGTAGAAGGTATGAATGATGTGATTTATTTTTTTTGTCATCAATTTGGTCATATTTCAAGTTATTGTATAATCAAGATCTTAAGTCATAAGAAGGTTCATGGACATCCTACAGTGCTCAAGAAAGATCAATCCTTGGTATGGAAACCTAAGGAAGAAAAAACCAATAAAACTAATTTAGTTGTATTGAAAGAGATGGACTACTTGCTAAAGCAAAAGAGGAATTAATAATGAAGAAGGTTAAATAATTCCAAGAGAATGTGTCATCTATCTAGATATAAAAGGAGAATCAAAAGTTAGTTCAAGTCAATCTCAAGGAAAATACCAAAGTTCTAGTTGAGGCTAGTTATAAGTTATGTATGGATCCAAGAGAACATCCTATTCTTGTTGAGAAATTTTCATGCAAAGAACATCATTTTTAAATGCCCATTGATGAGGTTCTTTCTTCAGTTGAAAAGGTATGTCATGAATCTTTGTTGTCTCCATATGTTATCTTAGAAGAAAAGGATAATACTATAGTGGATCAGCATGTTGCTTCTCTTAAGCCTAAGAAGAAGAAGAACTATCAGTATTAGATGACTAATAAGGAGAAGTAATATGATGAGTTGTGGGAAAATCTTGGTTTCATATTATTCTAAGATATTGTGGGTCATGGTGTCTCTATCTAAGCCTTGAGGAGACACTTGAAAATAAATATGAAAGATGATGGATACCAATTGAGATTTTATTGATGTTGTAGGATAAGAAAGGTCATAAGAAGATGTGTTGGTTTACTATGGAAAGACATGATAAGATATTTTTATAAACAATGATCCTAAATTCAAAGTTTTGATCAAATCTAAAAGATGGTCTAGTTGGTTTTGAAGGTTTATAGATAGAGAATGAAGTTTTACAAGTATCTCATTAATAATGGTGAGTTATCAAGATATTATATTGCATGGAAATGTATGTTAATCTTTTTCAAATTTGATAAGGTGTGTTAAAGGTTTTTTGTCCTAAAGGTAAGATCTTGTCAATTACTTAAGTTGATTGGTCAAATAAAAAAGACTGAAGACAAGGTTGATATAGAGTATGAGGAGAATGTGTTTTCATATCTTTGATATCATGAATAAGGTCTGAAATTTATATATATGACAAATTGTGTATATCATGGATTTCACAGTGTTCTAAATATGAGTTAGCTCCATGAGAGTGATTTTAAAAGGTTCTAAACCATGATGGCTTGTAGAGGATAAAGGGAAATTGTTTTGTTGTTATGAGATCTATATGATAATTATTCATGTCTACTTCAAATGTTTAAATTTGACCTAATTAAGATATGAGATATTTTGTTGGTTTCATAAGAATATTAATTGTGTGTTGATATTGTTTGAAGTGTTGCTATCATACCTAGTTTATTGAGAATACTTATTGAAGATGATCTTTTTTAGATAGAGCATGAATTTAGGGGGAGCTAACTAATTTAGCTTGAGTGGCCTGAAGAATATATGCATGATGTAATAGGGAGGATATGTGAAGATGCTTCAGTCATGATAGAAGTGTGACTATTTCTACTAGAGTTGTGAATTCAATAATATAGATATGATGACTTGATAAAATCAAGTCTTATGTTTTGACAATGTATTGAATCATCATGCATGATCAAATAGAGCTTATGAGTTATGTGGATAGATAGATCCAAAGATTATAAAATCAAAGTTAAGATTGGTGTATGTCAAAGAATAGATGACATGAGATGGATCTTGATGATAGGGGGAGATTTTTAATCTCTATGAGTAGTTTGTTAGGTCCAAGGGTCAGAGAAGTCCAAATACAAATTGGTGTATGTCAAAGGGGGAGTAACTAATTCATATGATTAAAATTTTGGAAGTATCTTGAGCATATTGAATAATATTTGAATTTATACATGATTTTAAGAAATTATTTTTGGAATATTGAGGAGGAGACCCTTTGTCATTAATGTCAAAGGGGGAGAAAGATCAAAATGAAGAAGTTCAAATGAGTAAGAACTCATTATAAGGGTGTTTTCCATCAATGACAAATGGGGATATTTTTTAACATGGCCATTGATGTCCTAGGTTGTCACTGATGTCAAAGAGAACATGTGGTACTAGTACATGAATGAAAATATGCAAGTCTGTAAGGACAAAGAAGAGGTTATGAGGCATCCATAGATGTCTTGGTGAAGTTTTAGTATGACATTTAATCATTTGTAAATAGGAGCATGCTTATTATATATTAAGAGAATACATAACCTCACTTCACATCATTAATATATGAGTGATCTAGAAATTTTGTGCATTTTATACATGTACTCAGAAAGTCAATAGTGATCAATGGTTTTCATGGAGATGTTGTCTATAATTCCAAGAAGGTACCCTAAAGATTTGGAGTCTTGAATTATTTTATATCTCAGGATATAAATATTCAAAGTTTCTCTAGTAGATTATGATTGGATGTAGACTTTCAAGTGTAACTACATTGAATTCCATAGACAAATAGTCTAGATAGATCTAATGATGAGTGTTTATCAGATCATAGATCTAATAGTGAGCATTTCATCTGATTAGAGAATGATCTAATAGAGTGCATGATATTATTATTAGTGATACAATGGTAAATATTTGGTCAATATGTATGAATATAATTAGAAGGCACATATAGATACTAAGCTACGCAGCACATTGACTGAATGGTACAGGGTGTGTAGAAGGAATGTAGAGCTACCAAGTGGCATGATCATGGAAGCATAGATCTAAGATCAATGGTGACCATTTTAAGATAAATATTAGGATTATATTGAGGATATATATGGATCATATTTTTTAAATTTTTTTAGGGAGAATGAGATGAGGTCAAATTCTCTGATGTTTAACATTTTCTCAGTGACTGTTTGAATTTGAATATTCAAATTACTAAGGGAAAACTAGTTTACAGTTTGTGAGATATATATTTTTATCTAGGATGATTTTCTTGATGTATTAAAAATAAAAGTTGTAAATGAATTAAATTAAAATCCATATAACCTATTTAAAATGTTTTAATGTTTGTATAATCAAATTTATTAAGCTCCAAATTTGACTATGTTTGACCATGGTCTATGAGTGATCCAAGAAGGCTAATTGAGTTGTTATTAATAGTATTTTGATGTTTGAAGATGAAATAACTATTTGAATTTTTTTTAATAATTTATGAATAATATATTTATGGATTTTTGAGGTTTTATCAATCCATCTGTAGTGTGAATTAAGGCTTATAAGTTGATTGTGTTTGTTGAATGCATTGGTAGATTGATTGACCATCGTATAGAGGTAAGTTGAAGGTGTTCTAAGTATAATTGAAGAATAAAATGAGTAATAAGATTTTATATATGTATATAAGTATTATGATAAGGAATTGGTTGTCATAGTTTTTCCCTAATCAGATATGGAGTTTCAAAATAGGTTGACTATATTTCCACTGTGTGACTAGTCTGAGTGGTCATTTTGAGAGAGTTAATTTAAGTGATTAGTACTTATATTGAAGTGTCTAAATCACATGAAGTTTTTTTTATAGGTTATAAAGTATTCAAAAATGTGATCTGATCATAAGGATATGTCAAAGACTTGAGTGTTTTCTTCATAATTTTAAGAGTGTATTTTTTTGTGTATGAGGACCTAAAGAGCAAAGAGACCTAATTAGTAGGTTCAAAGTATAAGTTGGTGTTCTAGGTGACATGGACACATTATGGATATATAAATGGGATATTAGGGATATTTTTTATGTTTTTAAATCATTGGTAAAGGATGAAGGTGGTCCAAGTAGTCTCACATATAATGTGTTAGTATGAAGGCCAAAATATTTTAGGACACTAAGACCTAATGGTGGTTTGGGGCTAATAAGTTATTGGCCAACTTGTGAAGAGTGTGGTTTCCACATGTAATGTGTGTATGTACCTATGTTAATTGTGTTTTGAATAGTTAATGTATCTTTTCTAACAAATATGGGTTAAAGGAAGAGAGTGTTATAATTATAAGATCTATTTGGACTAATTATGTTAGTCGTGTAAGTATGGATTTAAGTGAAGAAGAGAACCTTTGAAAAAGAAGGAACAAGTTATTTAGGAACATTATAGTGATACAAATATTATACATGCTTATCTAATCAATTTGATGTGGGAGGACACATAGGTCATTGGACCTAATGAGCTTAGAAGAGGTAGTTTAAGCAAGTTAGCCCAAGAGGCTGCTTGAGAGGGATTGAAGGATAACAATGCAAACAAACATGATAATAATCTATTGAAGAATAGAAATAGGTTTTTAAGGTGATCTATTCAAGAAGCTAAGTGGGTTATTAGTTGTCTAGGGGGTTGGTTCCTCCTTAAAAGGTAAATTTTGCTAAAGGTCTAGTTATAATGGGTGTTCATCTAGACATGGGTCATAGCTCCTTATGGGATTGATGTCTCACTCAAAATAATGGATGGGTGTTCCTTGATCTATTGGTGTTAGTATAAATTTTGGATCTTGTTTTATAATATTGTATTCCATCTTGTAAGGTTCAGTGGGTTTTATCCCCCAAGAGGGTTTCCCACGTATATGATGTTTTCGTGTGATGTATGCTCTTGTGTATTCTTTGGATGTATGTGATTTCATAATTATGTTTCTTCAAAAATTTGATGTATGATTAATGTTTAATAGTTTTGAATTGAATTAGATTATCTTGAATCATTGATTTACCCCCCTCTCTTAGTGATTATACCTTTAATAAAGACTTGAATAAGTAAGAAAGGTCTTGAATTGAGAAGATCAACCAAGGTATGATTTTTCCAAATGTAAAATATTGAGGTGATATATAATACATAAATATAATATACATAAACCAAATGGAAACACTATAAATTCATAATGCCCATATTTTATATAACATATAGTCTTATGAATATCTATCTATGTAATTTTAAACTCATTATACTTAAAATTGAGATCTATCTTGGATAACTCTATGGCACCTCACATTTTTCAAACAAATCATTTATCATGGTTAATGGTAAATGCTTTTTAATCATTACTTTATTCAATTCGTAATAGTAAACAAAAAGTTAAAGGGACACATCCTTATTATTTATGAAGATAACATGTGATACCAATGGGAAAATATTAGTATGTGTAAAGACCTTCTCCAAAAACTCCTATAACTATAGTTTTATCTCAAAAATCTTAGTTATGGTCATTTGATATGATGCTATAAATATTGGATTAGTCTTATGTATAATATCTATACTAAAATTAACATATGAAGGTGGGTTCATCCTATGAAACTCACTAAAAAATACATAAAAATATACCAAAGAATGTGATGATCATATAATAAATAAACCTCCATGTCCTTCCCTAACCTATCACTCATTGTGATAGATAATATTTGATATCCATGTCACATGGTCTTCCCAAACTACACGAAAACCATGAAAAGATAAATGGATCTATGAATCTTTAGATAATAATTCGAAAAATTTTCTGAGTGAAAATCTAGTAGCCTTGATAAGAGTATGCTCTTCACTTGCCCTTTTCGAAGGATCCTGTGAATCAGAAATTAACAAGGAATATTGTATAAGTGTGTAATAGATTTTGAGTGAAATATTGAAGCTGTAGCCATTCGGCCCCTGCCTCCTATCGCAGGTTTCTATCAAGATCTGTCAATTTCGCTGCTAAGGAGCCCGTCTACTGACGCGATAAAAAGATTGGTATCAGAGCCATAGTTATATTCATACTGTAAGTTGTGATTGTTTTCCTATTTCGTGGATCAAGATCTTTTGTGTTCTTTGCTCTGTATATTTCTTTGGGAAATTATTGCATCGAGTCTCAGGCCGTTCACCCATATTGTCATAGGCCACTTTATCTCTGCAAAGTTTCTTCCCTGACCAGAAATTACTCGCACTCCAGAACCAAATCTCTCCACAATGGAATTTGGAAAAGTACCTTCCACAGCTACCGTTGAAGTAATGAATGAATCTGAACTTGAAGGAATGTATGAGTTACCTCCATTCATCCCAGACCAGATATCAGACTATCCTGACATCGAGATTACAGATACAGATCTAGAAAAGGAAACCAGTATGTTCAAGCCACCGGCTTTAAAAGCTTCTAGTGTGTATAAGCAATCAGAATTAGTTAAGTCAAAATTTTTGTATACATCTACCTATATGTATTTTGTTAAGCCAAGAATCAAATCACTTGAGTTAGTTCTCAGTTATCAGCCCAAAAAGACTTTTCAGACAAATCTGCTCCCACTGTTACCTGAGAAAGAGATTACATATACTAGATCTCATAGTGATGTGAAGTTTGTTCACTTTGGTTTAATTAGAGTATATATTTCTCCATTAATACCTGCAAATATTAAACCAGTTTTGTATCTAGCATTATGTGACCATCGCCAAGTCAGTTTCCAGCATTCCTGTCAACTGTCAAGCCTTGGACGACTAAATGATAATGGTGTTATTTGTTTTGAGTTTTGTCCAAACCTTTCTGTCGCAGTCCGCGACAAAGGATGTAAAGAAGTAAAGCATGGATCATTAGACTGTTGGGGTTTGTTTTCTTCTTTGTATGGTCTAGACATGTTTGGTGAATTCCAATATGCCTCCATTAATATCTCTGTGTTATATAGCATGACCAATACAAACCACCCCAAGATTTTAGAAAATCTGCCTTATGCCAGAAGACTCAGTGGCACAGTTCAATTGCAAAAGGGACATATTGAAACTGTCAAAGTTCCTCCTGAATGGAAACTCGACTGGTTGAAACATGTTTCCCCCAGGCTAAAAGGCCAAGCTACTGTTCATCACAGTGATGGCAGATCTGTTAATATTTTGCCTAGATCCTTATCCATGCAGTCTCGCCTTTCTCCTTCTCGACCATCTACGTCCTCATCCCGTAGATCAGTTAAAACAGGTCATATTTTAATAGAGGATGAAGAAGTAAATCTTGGAAAAGATTTCCCGCACACACTGATGAGTCTTCCTAGAGAAGACACTCTTGATTTCTTTACAGAAGATACAGTAACTCTCTACAGAGGTGGACGTTGGCCTCCGCCTAAAGGTGCCCACAGACATGCTGCTGGACTCATACAGTATTTTGATAATGCTTATGAAAATCCGTCAAATGAGTTTAAGCAATGCAATTATTTGGCAAGGTTTAATTCTCACTTCTCTGAGAATTTTGATGATTTGTGTAGAGACGTTTTGTCTATAAAAGATACTGTACAAAATATACAGAAGAAAATTGATTCTGTAGATTCTAAGCTAGATAGTTTAGAAGATAGTCTTAGCTGGTTAGCAAAAGAAGACCAGAAAGCTGAATCGTCTTCCAGACCTTTTTGCTCAGTTTCCTTTGGTCCTTCTTTCAAGACTATACCAAAAACTCCTAAGTCACCTAGCCATTCTTTGATGCAGCGTACCCATATCCATCTGCAACCCTGGTATTTAAATATAGATGATCTATTGGACCCAATGAATGAAATCGCTACCTGGTGTAACACCATGCGTGTCCTAGCTGTCCAATCTCATCTTGACCAAGCAGGTACTACCAGTTTTGCTGTCAAGTATCTATGGGGTATTACAAATCTCTGGTGGGATTCCATCCCAATTGCACGCCAGCATGAACTTGTTCATAACCAGCCAGATTCTCTTGCTGCACTATATAGACTATTAATTGATGAGTTTGCTCCTCTTGTCGGGAACCGACAGCTTGAAGCTAAAAAGTGGTTGATGAAAATGGAACTGTGCGATCTTAAACAGTTCGAGGCTTTTGCTAAGCAATTCCGAAAGCTTGCTTATGAATGTAAATCCTTTGCTTCTACAGAAGTCAAATTGAAATTTCTGCATGCTATGCCCTATAACCTTATAGATCGAGTTTTGTCTTATATCGATCTCAAAGGTCTTGCTATTGAAGAACTTGCTTTATCTGACGTTATTGATTTCACGCAGCAGAATATAATGATGTTAGTCTCTGAGACTAAATCAATGCAGAAGCTCAGCAAGCATCAAGCAGCCTCCATTGCTCCCATTTTCCTCGAAACTGCACCTTATGGTTGCCGACCCTATGTCCAACCACGACGCCAACAGAAGCAGCGACACTGGCAATTATCCTATAAGCGCCGCTCCTTTCCTAAGAAGCATTCCTATGCTCCTCCTCACCATTTCCTAAAGAAATGCCGCACTCCAAGACCTCAGTCGCATAAGCCCATTTGCTACATCTGTCGCAAACCTGGTCATATTGCTCCAAATTGTTCGTGCAAAAACCCAGCCGTCAAAGCCATCTTTTCCTCCAACGCAGCAGCGTGGTGGGACATTATAGATGCAGATGAAGATCTCTACTTACAAGAAGATATTTATGAACCAGTACTTGAAGATCTTCCAGAAGAACTATCAGATGACAAAGACGCAGCAGAGCTTGAATCTCTAGCAGATGAACTTGAGCAACCCATGACTAACATGCAAAGAGGATCAAGAGGTTCAAGACCTTATCGGTCTAGTCCTTCCTACGAAGCATATGGTCCATGGTCCAGAGCTCACCAAGAAGTTCCAGAGCGACCAGAATGACCCAGAGGACGAGGCAACCAAAGAGGAGAATCATCTAGAGGGAGACAGCCCTCTCAGCCACGACAACCACCAACTGTGCACAGAATACAACATCCTCCTGCGCATTTTCCAAGCCAGTTCAAGCCAAGTGATTCATGGATTAAAAATAAGTTCACTTGCAGAGAGCCACCACAAGAAATCAGAGAACCTATTTGGGAACAGATCATGCCAGCCGAAGAACCAGTCCTTGCTGCTGATCCTAGATGGGATGATGGCTACGAAGAAGAGGATGAAGTCAGAAGCATCTTTTATTCCGACCAGGATTACTGCCTAGGAGACTGCAGTAACCAGCAAGAAGAAGAAGAAGCAGAAACAGAACTGCCAGAGGATATCTACACAGAACCAATCATCGTTCAAGATCCAGGAAGGCAAAAATTGGTATGTACAAGTATCCCTTCCTTAGAATTGCCACAACCAGCTTATCTCAACCATCTCATCAATGGAAGATTTGCGCAATTCTTTACTCTTGAAATTAATGGTAGATATGTAGACGCCCAAGTTGATACTGGCGCTTCCTTGTCATTTGCCAAGCCACAACTCATCAGTGATTGGGAGACACTAGATGAGCGACTAGCTTACAAGAGCATAGACATCCAAGGGAACAGTTTTACTTGCAACAAGTATAAACACCAGCAACCCTTGAGGATTCAAAATAAGATCTTCCACTGTGATTTTTTCGCATTAGAGAAGATGCCTATAGATGTCCTATTAGGAGGATCCTTTATAGACAGGTATACCCCATATGGTGCTACTGCTAAAAGCATCATGTTCACAATTGAGAATGAAAGGCTTAGAATTCCTAGACTCATTTATGCTACAGAGCAATTTCCCAGTGCAATGGCACAAAGTCCTGAAGTCATTCCTACTGAAATACTTGCCTTAGGAGATAAGATTAAGTCTACTATCTGTTTGAAAAATCTGCAACAGTTTTGGGCTAAATCCATGCCTGAAATGGAAATAAAGATTCTAGAAGGCAAACATATGAAGATAGGAAAGAAAATTCCTATTCCAGCACAGGACTATTCTGATATGGAAATCCAGATTAAGGATCTGGAAAAGAATGGTTTCATAGAAAAATCAACCTCTCCATATTGCTGCTATGCTTTCATGGTCAATAAGCATTCAGAGCAGAAACGAGGAAAGAAGAGAATGGTCATCAATTACAGACCATTGAATGCCATTACAGAACCATTCCCATATCCGATCCCTGATAAAAGCTATCTTTTGGAGAAAGTTGTAGCTTGTAAATACTTCTCCCAGTTTGATTGCAAATTAGGCTTTTACCAGATTCGAGTCAAGGAAGCAGACAGAGTTAAGACAGCCTTCAGCTGTCCATTCGGCCATTTCCAGTGGACCGTCATGCCTTTCGGATTGATGAATGCACCTGCCTACTATCAAGTACACATGGACAAAATCTTCGAAGGCACTTCTAATTTTTTGTGTGTATACATTGATGATATTTTGATTTTTAGTAATTCTTTTGAGGAACATATTGTTCATCTCTCCACATTTCTACAGAAGGCTACAGACGCAGGCATAGTGCTATCTGAAACAAAAATCCAGTTATGCACTACTGAATGTAATTTTCTCGGGATGATTATCCGAGATTAAAAGCTGCAAATTCAGCCTCACATCAAGGAGAAGGTCATCAGATTTCCGGAGCAACTTGACAAAGCTAAGTTGCAAGCATTTTTGGGACTTTTAAATTATTTGAATAGCTTTTACCCTAACTCTGGTGAAGACAGGTTTATTCTCCAAGAACTTCTCCAGAAGAAGAAGGTGTTCCGCTGGGAACAACATCATACAGAAGCCATTCAGAAAATCAAGCGTAAGGTTGCTGCCTTACCAGAACTCCACATTCCTAAATCCCAAGAAATGAAAGTTTACACTGATGCATCCAACCTCTCATGGGGAGGAATACTTGTTTCTGTTGTAAATAATGTTGAATTTGTTTGTGAGTTTGCTAGCGGTGTGTTTAGCACAGATGTACTGAAGTGGATTTCCTTTGATAAGGAAATCTATGCTGTAAAGAAATGTCTGGAAAAATTTATGCTGAAATTGTTACATCTGCCACATTTCACTATTGTAACTGACTGCACCCGATTTTTAACCTTTCGTGAAAAAGATCATGGCAGGAAGGATGGTCGTGGTAAGTATGTCAGGTGGCAAGCATTTTTCCACCAATTTAATTTTTCAGTACAGCATATAGAAGGTAAGAATAACATTATAGCAGATTGGCTTAGTAGGAATCCTCCTGCTACTCTTATGCATCAGCCTGCACCAGCACCTAGTTTTAATCTAACCAGAATTCTAAATCAAGCATTTGAATCTTTGAGTGCTCTGATTCAAGAACAAGTTTTACGTGAAGGCATGCATCCAAGGCTCACCAGGATTTCTCATGCAGCCTCTTTAGACCTCCAGATGTCTGCTGCAGCAAGAATTCAAGCAGATCGCAGGCACAACACTGGAATCCTCACCATTGAAAGGCTGAACAGTGAATATCTGTACAATCAATTCACTGATCTGTTAAAGAGACCACTTTGGATGTGGCATATTAAAATCCGATCGGCTCATAATGAACATCTTTACAGATGGATCGCAAGATTTGGCCCGCATCGCATCCACGAAGAACAGAATCATTCACAAGACACTGTGGTGCATACCATCATTAGGCGACAACTTGAGTGGGAATCTCATTTCCACTGCATGCCAAGACACATGCCATGTGATAGGGGCCCATGCTGACATTGGTACCTGCAAAGCACATTCCAAATAAGATGCCTTTTTCAGCCTATCTCAGAGGATGATTTATTCGACGAAGCGGAAGACATGTTGGGCCCACAACCCATGGTCCCGTCATCATCATCATCCACACATCAGTCTAGTGGTGGGTCTAACAGCATATCTCTGTAGCATGCACTGTAAAGCATGATGAGACAGACACCGCCTTGCCAGCGAGCAGGCAGGACCTCTCAAAATGCTATAAATAAGCCTCAATTCTTAGTTTTAGATCATCGAAAAATTTTCTGAGTGAAAATCTAGTAGCCTTGATAAGAGTATGCTCTTCACTTGCCCTTTTCGAAGGATCCTGTGAATCAGAAATTAACAAGGAATATTGTATAAGTGTGTAATAGATTTTGAGTGAAATATTGAAGCCGTAGCCATTCGGCCCCTGCCTCCTATCGCAGGTTTCTATCAAGATCTGTCAATTTTGCTGCTAAGGAGCCCGTCTACTGACGCGATAAAAAGATACTAGTCCCAAGTTCATTAAAACACTTGATGATCTTGGTGTGATATTCTATCTTATATATATGATAAGTAAGCCAATCCAATCCAATAAAAACTCCATAAGTCCCCAAGGGTATAATGCATAAGTTAATGGTGGTTGAGAATTCAACTAAATCTTGAATGAAACATCTCACTATTAAGCTAATGAACTTATTATATGAAGTGGTCAACTCAACCTCCCAACTCTCATGTTGTCTAGAAGCCACCATTATACAATGGTCCACAATGAGAGGGCATATGAATGAGCTAAAATCTCCATAATAAAATATAACTATAATGAATACTCTAATAATTATACTTATGGTTTTAATGAATATTGCTTGGTGTTATACTTGATGTTCTTATGCCTCTACATACATCCTATAAACTCAATGTGCATAACTTACTATTTTATTAGACATAAGAGCCTTCTCCATTTAGGTGACTAATAATATCTATGGTTAATATTGTGCATAGATTTGGAGTGATATGCAAGTGTATCACATACTTATAACCCACTCTTTCCTTAATTGGGATCTAATATTCCTCTTCTAAATCATATCTATAGACCTTAAAATCTTACATGTATAGACTATTGAGTCTACACTAACACATGTTGTCTAATAGGCTGCCTATCCTGCCTCTTCTCATTATTTTGGTCCTACCAATTTTAAACCCTCATAAATATCTAAGAACTAAGGTAACAAAAATTAATCTAATATTATTTTAACTTATATGTTCACCCTTTGAGGATATGTTTATCTCTCCTCATCCAAGTGGCACAATGGAATCACCTCTAGGCTTGTGGGTAGCCTAAGGAATGAGGTGAGTCTCTAGATAGAGATAGCTCCCTTGATGTACCACTTGAATACTACTACTACTACCAAATTTTGGGGGTGAAAAGGGTGAGAGATGATTTAAATAAAATATAAAAAAATGAGGTGATACACCAATAAATTTTATTAATTCCAACCAATTTCATCCTACACTTAAGACTAAAAGGCAAACCAAACTTATACTCCTTCAATCTTCATCTTCTCACATCAATGTTACATTGAGGTCATTAATGAATGTGAAAAGCTAGGAGGAATAGAAAAGATTCCTTGGATGGTACTAATGAAAATAATAACTCACTCAACATATGAAATCTCCTAAAACACTTCACATGCTTTGCAAAAAGATGTTTTGTAACTGCAAATAAGGTGAAAGAATGAGACCACATGCTAGGAGTTCATAGTATTCACTAATAAAGATTCACCATCCATGTATAACACACTTTTAAATAGTCATTAAGAGGTAAAAATCATTCATTTTTTTGATCAAAAGGTATACAAATGAGTAGGGTTTCACCATACTCAGGTGGATCATCCATACAATGCCAAAATGGCCAACTCTTATAGAGTTTGAGAGTGAGAGAGAAAGAAGTCCAAGGGTCACAAGGAGACTTGTAAATATGATTAAATGGTTCAATTATTCATTTAATAAGTATTTGGGTTGAACCATGAAATTTATATAAGTCTAAGTGTCCATACAAGTCATCAAAGTTATGTAAATTGGTCTAAAACTCCTTTTTCTTGCACATAAAACTACCTTCATGATTAGGTCTAATTGAGTGACTCATAACTAATCAGCTTAAGGTAAAATTATTTTAATTTAAGGCTATGATATATTAAATTCCTCTCCATGAATATTTTTCATGCTTAGTTTTCTATAATTATGTGGAAGAGAGCCTTCATCACCTGTACTCTAGGAAACCTCCTTCTCATGCACCTAGCACACTTGTCTTCAAATTTGGAATTATTTCCCAATAAATATCCATGTGAGAGGTTTAATAATAATTTTAAATACCTTACATTTCCTTTAAATCATCAGGGGCACCTTAAAATCACTTTAATTGAATATTTCATCCCTTATCTCTAGCTTGCCCAATATGCCAGATTTGAATGGCTAAAAGTAAGGGAATATTTGAATAAATTATAATATTTTTCATGGTATGAAAATAATTTTATTATTTATTATAATTTTCAATATTTATATCAAACTTTGTTTCAACTCCCAACTCTTCCTATAGCCTACACAACACATAAAATAGTGAGAAAAAGTATGTTTTTGCATCCATCCGTACAATTTCATACAACTCATCATGGTGTGAAATATATTGGGGGAGTAATTTAAAATTTAAAATATATAATATTTTAAAAATATTTCCTTAGATGGCATCTCCAACTCCATTTTCCAAGACTAGTCCTTAGCAAGGGTTTAATAGGGTTTTAGGCCTATTTTTGGTCTTAATGATTGTTCATAAAGTATTGACATCCTACTTGAGAAAAAAATACAAAAATATGGACTATGATACCCATGATAACACCTCATAACTCCTTTTGCTCCCATTCATAGCTTCATGAAAGATATGAGCAATTGAAAATGGCCACTTGAGCTTGTCTTCTTATTTTCTTCCATGCTTGATGTGTTTTTGAGATAAAAATGGACTCTTGAAGGTTTAATTTTCTCTAAAATAGATTAAAAACATCTATAATATCTCCCAAAACAAAAATTCACTCATGTGAATTCTATTCTCAAGCTAGAAATAAGTGTGACCTCCCATTTGGCCTTTAGGTTTTATCATGCTTATTAGACCTACTCTATCATCAGAGCTCCAACGTGGTTTTTTGAGGGTTATCTCCACATGAAAAAGGTAAAACACATATAAAAACATCTAAAAACATTAAAAAATAGCTTTTAAACTTGTCATTTGCTAACAATGGTTTTGACTCCTCAATTGGTCTTTAGGCCTGAATCTTGCTGGTGTGTCATGATTGCAACCTTTGGAGTATGAAGTATCCTATTAGTATTTAAATTTCATTGATAGGTTATTAATGTTATTTTATGTGTATTACAACTCCATACACCTTATATATAATTTAAATACTCTCTAATCTACTCTTTCATTCTCATTTTTCAATCTTGTTTGCTTACATACAAGGGGAAGTGCCCCTTGTCTGAGATAAAATAAGGGGTACTTCCCTTATTTTATCAAAAAAATTGAATGTTTGAGAGGTTTATATTTTTCATAATAATTATCTAAAAAAAATTATCCCATGGTTGCATAATTTAACCTTTCAAAACCATGAAGGGCTGAAGCAAACTTGTTAGGGAGACTGTGTATAGGTTCTACTCTAATAGACTATGCTTTGATTGATTTGAGACCTCCATGTAGATTTAAATGACCTTTTTAAACCTTATACATGTGTAATAAAACTTTATTAAACTTTCCCACATCCCAATAGAGTCCCAAAGCTTCATACCTACTATTTCTCCCTCCAAACTACCTGCTTAGTCACAATTAACTATGACTATGTTTGCTTTTTTAGTAAGCCTGTAGATGTATTTTTTTATGAAATATAGCATTGAAACTAGTGATTTATGGTTACCTTAAATATATGATTCTATATTTTATCTATTCATCCCATTTCATCCTTTCATACACTTTAACCCCCTTTCCTTTAGGTAGACTGTATGTCTCCTACCTATAAGACTAAGACTCTTTGTTTTAGTTCCTCGCTATAGGTGTATATAAATGTAAGCTATGTATTGAAGACAAAAAATTTAAACCCAATTAAACTCTATGTGACCTTATATTTCTGTCCTAACTTCATCCTTTCACACTTGAGATAGATTATCATTTAGGAGTAGGTCATAGCTCATTGCCCACTATGCTTGTTGTAAATGGATGTTTAAGGGCCTCAACTAGAATGATCATGGTGTGAAAAGGTCTACCTGAATCCACTTTGGTTCACACCAAAACTATATCCCTTTTAATTCATCTTATATGTTTAATGGAGGCTCAAACTATGCTTCCTTTAGACTGAAACACTTTATTTTAAGACCCTACTAGTTGTAGGTTACTCATAGGCTTGTGAGTGTTCATATGGCTTTAATAAGGATTTTCCTGATGCTAAAATATCTTATTAAACCCTTTCAAATCCATGAGGTACTTTATCCTACCTTACATTCACCTTGATAGTGTTAAATCACTATCAAATTCATGTTCATAGCTCACTGTTAATCAACCCTACTATAGGTGCATAATTGGACCACTTGTACAGACTACTAGGTAAGCATGGAGAGGTCACAATACTAGGTACCATTCCTTTTAAGACTCATTCAGGTCATGAGTGTCCCTTAAAGAATTCGAAAACAACACAAAGGTTGTTAAACACTAGAATGATCGAATCCTAGAATATAAGGTCACTTAGGTTACACTCCTATATGTGAATATTGTCTAGTTTTAGTGTGTTCAAGGGCACCTTTAGACTTTTAGAATACGCTTTTCCACTTGTCATCATCCTTCCAAACTTTTCCTACTCATGTTCCATGCTAAGGACTATAAGATGAGTATAACTAGATTTTTAAATTACCATAGAAAGTAAACTATAATATATTTATAAAACCTCATGGATCTCTATTTGATCAAAGTAGGGATTATGGGCCTAAAAAATTAGTCATCACATGGCTATGGTTTTTAACTTTATTTTTCCAAATTTTCATTTTAAATAAGTATAAAAAGATGTATTCACATTCTATGGATTAAAATAGGCTTTTCAATCATGCTTCAATTCTTCAACATGATGTCTCCATCTCTCTACTATTACCACCTATAGGTGGACCTTTGCAAACTCAGGAAATGGTCAAGTATTTGATAGTATGAAAGGCACTTGTGCTTATGGACATCTCATACACCCTCACCAAGTGTAAAAATTAAATATTATAACTCTTATAATATTGAAAACCTATCAAAATTTTGGTCTTAGTATGACATCATAGAGGGGACTACTATAGATGGAGGTTGAGTTACACATATGGGTAGTGAGGATGAATTTGTCAATGTATTGAAGGGGTTTTCCTTCTCAATCAAGTTGGATCTCCTTAATTAAATTTTTAATGAAACCTCAAGGATTATTAAAACTTATAACAATCCTCTACACTTCTTATTTGACACTAATAAACCTTCATGGAAGCACCTGAAGGTGCCTATTAATGAAAGAATTATGAAAATGTGTACTATAAATATAATTATTGGAGCATATATTTGGAGATTGAGATTGGAAAATTAATTGATAATAAATATCAATTTTAAAACCTAGAAAAGACATTAGAAAAACCCTTTGTGACCAATCACAAAGCATGAAAACTCAAAAACCACTAGAAACCTACTCATCAACACAAAATTTGCTAGTCTACCATTTCAAGGCTATTAGCTGATATAAAAACTTAAAACTTGAAAAAAATCATGGGATGTATAAGGAAACATATCCAAAATTATCAATATAAAATATGAGAAACTAATTTTCATGGAATCACTTATACCAAAGCAAAACGTAAAGGGTGCATAGAATGATAAGTAGATTTTCACAATCCACTTCAAATGGATGGTTCATAAATCATGGTTAATAATTTATAAAAATTATTATATTTATTTTAATTTATCTAAGTATAAAATAACCTCCAAAGATAATTCTACTTAAAACCCTTTCTTTTGGCTGTACCAAGTGGAAACCTGCAAGTCACTTCATTATGCCAAGAAGGATAAAAAAGGGATAAAATTGTTTTGGCTTCAAATTTACATTTATATATCAAAAAAATCATGTATATGATATTTATTAATATTTATATACATTTCATGGCCTCCTAACATGTGTCACACTTCCCAATGAGCTATACATGTGTCATTTTATTTCTTTTCTTTAGGAAAACTAACTTTTTTCTAATTAACTTGATAACTTTTAGTTAGTGATAGTTACTAAAGACCTCATAGAACAAAAAAAATGTTATAAAAATCTTTGACACTTGAACATTTATTAATAAACTCATACAAAGCATTAAATGCATGTATTTGACACGTTAAAAAACTCAAAATGATAATTAGACCTAGAGAACTAATGACCAAAGTTATTATAACATCAATTGACATTAATTGACATATGAAAAACCTTATGAAAATATATTATACCCACTTATATGCCTAAAAATGAATTTTTTTACTATGGGTACCCTCTTTTGACTTAAGATTCAAAATTGGTCAATAAATTGGTGACTCATAGCAGTAGTATGCATGCTATACTAACTAGACCAGTAGCTGTATTAGTACATTAGGCTTATGGGATCATCTAAAGACTGAGACAAATAAAGAAACATTTACCATAGACTCAATTTTGATCAACATAAGACAACTAGTGACTACCTCAACCACATAACGGGAAGGGCGCACACTCTAAGAAAATGAACACAAAAGAGACACACATGTGATTAAACACTTAGGGGAATAAGGAAATAACCTATTATGCATAAATAATAACTAAACAAATCTCTTTTCTATGAGAAAAAGGAAAAAATCTTGAATCATCTTCATGATGAGATGAAACAAAGTGCCAAGCATGCTTCTCTTTGAATTGAATTCTTTGTAGATCATACCTCTTCCTTGGCACTTCAGCACTTCACTTGATGTAATCTCAAGTAGATAATCCTTGAATATATCTATAATTAAGACATATTCCTCTTCAACATGTTCACACACTTCATTCTACTTACCACTCTTCATTTCATAATCAACTTGTATCTCCTTAGTAGGCATGTCTCCAAGAGGATTGGTTTCATGTTCTTTGGAAGATTGAGGCCAATAAGATCCTATTCCATCCTTAAATAGATGATATTTTTCTCTAAACTTATTTATAAGATATCCCATCTTTATGATTTTAAACATGTCATCATCAAATGCATATGCTTTTTGAAAAGATAAATTTGAGAGGATGCTTTTCCTTTGCACACTTATTTGTGTACCAATGTTTCCTTCTACATATTTGAATAGATAATATCCTACTTGAATATGAGCATATCCTAATACAATGACTTGAAACAAACCATCCAAATTTTGATTAATAACCTCTCCTAGTCCATCCATGGTATCTTGCAAAGTGAGAAAAGAATAAATGATCATTTCTTCCTCATCAAATATGGAGGAAAAAGCTTGTGAATTATCTTTTTTTTTAACCAAAGGGAGCCCATATAGTGATTTATTCCTCATAAACACTCATAAGGTCTTCTTTATCAGCCATGAATTGAGCATGTTCTTCTTTATTTGCCTCTTTCAAGAGAGGCTCTTCACAACAAAGAAAACATTCTTCATCATCAATGAAGAAAATAGATTAAACACAAGGACTTAGCTTATATTCATCACTTAAGACCTCTTGAGGGATTTCAAAATGAACTTTAGCTATCATAATCTGATATTTTTGGTCAAGGGCTATAAAATATTCAACCTTCTTCATGTTAATACCAAGACTAGGCATCTTAAAATCATATGATCTAGACTAACTAGGCTATCATAGAGGTAGGTTTTCTTCAAGTAAGAGTTCACCCTCTTTATCATGAATGTGATCCTCTTTTTGTTCCAACACCATAGGTCCATCAAGGCAAAGGGTAATAGGAAAGGAAAATATGAACTAGTTAGTGGAGGTGGAATATAGAGCTCAAGGTCATATTGAGAATGGAAGGTAAGGGACTCTTTTGGAAGCTCTTGAGGAAGGGGAGATGGGGTGTGTTTAGGTAGAGGATCTTATTTTGGGTATAAAACTTCCACATCGCCTTGAATTATCAATCTTATATTTGCTTATAATTCTTATATTTTCTTATCTAGGTTCTCTTGGAAAATCTTCTATTGAAGTTGATATGAATCATCATGGGAATAAGGATTGCATGAATGTTGACATGGAATAGAGGAAGTTTCTTGAGGAAGGGTGGGAGGGAATTTAAAATTATTAAATCCATTTTCCACTTCACACTCTTAGACAATGCTCCCATCCTATTTCTTACTCCATGAATCTACTATCTTGATCCAACTTAGGATGTTAGGATGAGATGTCGTCTCAATTTCACACTCTTGGTCAAGAATTTTCTCCTCCATATTTCCCTACGATTCCACTATTTCATTCCAACTTAGGACATTAGGATTACGAGTCTCTTTTTTAGATGGTGGGGATACAATGTGAGAATTAAAAGTAGGATTGAACTTGACTTCCTTTGATACCAAAATAGATTGTTGAATATGCATGTTAGCTAACTCAATATACATATCAATATTGGCCTCAAACATAAGAATTTTCGTTTCAATACTCACCTCCAAATAATTAGGAAGAATATGACCTTGATAGACTTGGCTTGGCTCATGAGTAGGGCTCATATATGGCTGATATGAAATGTGGGGAAGTGGGTATAAAGGCTAATAGGTTTGGTAAGATTTTCTTTCATGAAATTCTAGCCTATCCTCTAAAGAAGAGACTAAGACACTCACATCAATCATATCACTTTTGAGCCTTTGTTAATTGGCTCTCTAAATAGGTGCTTATTCTTTCTTGACTAATTCTAATGCATTTATCACTTGATTAATGGAATGATTAGGAATCATTTGACCACATCCCATTAGAGTATCAAGTTCCAAAATATACCTTTCATATCCCAAAAGTGTTTGTTTGAAGGTGGAAATGGGTTGATTCGAGAAAGGATTAGGTTGACTTGGAACAAGACATTGAGAAGGTTGGCTATAAGACTAATACAACTCATGATGGGATTAAATATGATCATATTGGGATTGATAATTATCATAACAGGATTGACCAAGAATTTTTTCATATTGATAGGGAATGAGATAAGATGGATATGTTTTACCAAATTGTAGAGAACAAAACTCAAATCCAAGGTCAGCCATGAATCTTCATTAAAATCAAGAACACAAATAAATATTTTACCATAAATATTCAAAGGATAACTTGGGATGCTTGACCAACTGGTATGTCTTTAGAGTCACCATTGATGCTTGAAAAGATGCCTCCAAAGTCTGATGTGTTGAAGGGAAACACCAAAAATACTCCAAATCTTGGAACAAGAGTCCCACCGAGCATGCCAAAAACTTTTTTCACTTGAATGTTTACTCTTTGAGGAGATGTTTATCTCTCCTCATCCAAGTGGTAGAATGGAATAACCTTTAGCCTTGTGGGTAGTCTAAGGAATGAGTTGAGTCTCTAGATAGGGCTAGATCCCTTGATATATCACTTGACTACTACTACTACTACTACTACTACTACTACTACTACTACTACTACTACTACTACTACTACTACTACTACTAAAACTAATACTACTACTGCTGCTACTGTTGCTTCTACTGTTACTGCTACTGCTCCTCCTCCTCATCCTCCTCCTCCTCCTCCTCCTCCTCCTCATCCTCCTCCTACTACTACTACTACTACTACTAACTTTATGGGGTGAAAAGGGTGATAAATAAATAAAATCAAATCAAAACTAAGGAGGTGAAACACCAATATATTTTATGATTTCCAACCAATTTGATCCTAAACTTAAGACCAAAAGATAAACCAAACTTACACTCCTTCAATCTTCATCTTCTCACATCAATGTTACATTGTGAGGTTGTAAATGGATGTGCAAAGCTAGGAGGAATAGAAAAGAGTCCTTTAATGACACTAGTTAAAATTATAACTCACTCAACATTTGACATATCCTAAAATAGTTCACATGCCCTACAAAAGGATGTTTTCTAGCTATAAACAAGGTGAAAGAATGAGACCACATGCTAGGAATCCATAGTCTTCACTAAGAAAGATTCATCATCCATGTATAAAATACTTGTCAAAAGTCATGAAGAGTTAACACTTAGTCATTTTATTGGTCAAAATGTATATAAATTATCAAGGCTTTGCCATACTTAGGTGGAACATCCATACAATTTCATAATAGCCAAATCTTAGAGAGAGAGAGAGAGAGAGAGAGAGAGAGAGAGAGAGAGAGAGAGAGAGAGAGAGAGAGAGAGAGAGAGAGAGAGAGAGAGAGAGAGAGAGAGAGAGAGAGAGAGAGAGAGAGAGAGAGAGAGAGAGAGAGAGAAGTATAAGTGTCACAAGGACACTTTAAAATATGATTCAAGGAGTTTATTATGAATTTAATAAGTATTTTAGATGAACCATGTAATTTTTTAAATTTTAAGTGTCCATACAAGTCATCAAAGTTATGTAAAGTGGCTTAAAACTCCTTTTTCTTGCATAAAAAGATACCTTCATGATTAGGTCTGATTGAGTGATTTATAACTAATAAAGGGTAGGTAAAATTATTTTAATAGAATGGGATTCTATTATAAATTAATATACATTCATTTTTTTCATGCGTGGTGTTTTATAGTTACCTATAAGAGAGATATCATCACCTACACTCTAGGAAACCTCCTTCTCATGCACCTAGCATATTTGTCTTCAAATTTGTCATCAATTTCCCATGAAAATAAATTTGATATTTAATTAAAATTTTAAATACCCTCCAAGTATTTGGAATCATTAGGGGAACCTTATAATGACTTTACTTGAAGATTTCTTCCCTTCTCTCTAGCTTGCCCAATATGGCAAATTTGACTAGCTAAAAGTAAGGGCCTAGTTTTAAGCACTTATAAGATTTTAAATGTCATAAAAATAATATTAATAGATATTATAAGTGTCAATATTTATATAAAAAAAAAATTCAACTCTTACATCTTCTTTTAGCCTACACAACACAAAAATGGTGATAAAAAGCCTATTTTTGCATCCATCTATATAATTCAGTACAAATCATCATGGTGTGAAATATCTTAGAGGAGTCCTATATAATTTAAAATATATATTATGGTTAAAATATGTGCTTATATGACATCTCCAACTCTATCTTCCAAGACTAGTCCTTAGCAAGGGTTTAGTAGGGTATTAGGCCTATATTTGGTCTTAACGATTGTTCAAAAAGTTGGGGAATACAACTTGAAAAAAATTTAAATAAATATGTACTATGATACCCATAATAACACCCATAACTCCTTTGGCTCCAATGCATAGCTTCATAAAAGAAATGAGTAATTGAAAATGGCCACTCGATCTTGTGTTCTTATTTCCTTACATGCCTGATGGGTTTTTGAGCCAAAAATGGCTTCCTTAAGGTCTCCTTTTCTATAAAATAGATCAAAAACATATTTCATGGCTCCCAAAACATTTTAAAACTCATGTGAATGCTCTTTTCAAGCTATAACTGAGAGTGACCTCCCATTTGGCCTCTAGATTTTATCATGCTAAGTAGGCATGTTCTGTCTTCAGAGATCCAAAATGGTTTCTTGAGAGTTATATCTACATCAGATATATCAAACACATCTCAAAAACATTAACCAATATTTTGTAAACTTTTCCTTTTCTAACAATGGTTTTGACTCCTCATTTGGTCTTTAGGCCTCAATCTCGTTTGGTGTGTCATGACTACAACCCTTTGAGTATGAATCATTATGTTAGTATTTACCATTACATGATAGATTATTTGTGTTTTTATATGTTATTATAACTCCATATGCCTTATATAAAATTTAACTAACCTCTAGTCTACTACTTTCATTCTCATTTCTCAAGTTTGTTTACCTATGTATAAGGGGAAGTACCTAATATCTGAGACAAAATAGGGGGTGCTTCCCCTATTTTCTCAAAAAACATGAATATTTTATATGGTTATATATTTCATAATTATTATTTACAAAAAAAATTATCTCATTATTGCATCATTTGTCCTCTCAAAACCATGAAGGTCTGAAGTAGACTTGTTAAAGAGACTATGTACAGGGTCTACTCTAATGGACTATGCTTTGCTTGATTTGAGACCTCCCTGTAAGCTTCCATGACCTTTATAAACATTATACATGTGTAATCACACTTTATTAAACTTTACACACCTCCAAATATAATCCTAAAGCCTCATACGTACTATTCCTCCCTCTAAAACTGCCAGCTTAGTTAGAGTTAACTATGACTATGTTTGCTTTTTTAACAATCTTGTAGATGTGTTTCTATGAAATACAAAATTAAAAATGGATATTTAGGGTTAAATTTAATCTATAATTATATTTTTTTATCTATTCATCCCATTTTATCCTTTTGTACACTATAACCCTTAAAACCCTTTCTTTTATGTAGACTATATGTCACCTGCCTGTAGGACTGAGACTCTTTGTTTTAGCTCCTCCCCTATAGGTGTATATAGATGTAACCTAAGTATTTAGTAAAATATATTTAAACCTTATTAAATTATCCATTACCTTCTATTTTTGTCCTAGCTTGCTCCTTTCACACTTGAGTTAGATTATCATTTAAGACTAGATCTTAGCTCACTATCCACTGTGCTTATTATAGGTAGATGTTTAAGGGCCTCAACTAGAATGATAATTGTGTGAAAAGGTATACATGAATCCACTTATGGTCACAACATAAATATATCCTTTTTAATTCATATTATATTTTCAATGGAGGCTCAAACTATGCTTCCTTTGGACTGAGACACTTTGTTTTTAAAACCTTATTAGTTGTAGGTTACTCATAGGCTTATGAGTGTTCATATGTATTTAATTTAGATTATTGTAATGATAAAATATATTATTTAACCCTATAAAATATATTAGGTACTTTTTTATTAACTTATATTCACCTTGAAAGTTTTTAAATCACTATCAAACACATGTTCATAACTCACTATCAATCAACCCTATTGTAGGTGCATAATTGGACCACCTATATAGACTACTAGGTAAGCATGGAGAGGTCAAAATACCATGTACCATTCATTATAAGACTCTTTTATTTCATGATTTTCCCTTTAATCATTTTAAACCAACGCCCAGGTTGTTAAAAACTAGAATGGTCAAAACCTAGAGTATAAGGTCACTTAGGTTACACCCCTGTAGGTGAATACAATCTAGTTTTAGTGTGTTAAAGGGACCTTTTAGACTTATAAAATATCCTTATCCATTATCATCATCCTTTCAAAAATTTCCTACTCATTTTCCATTCCAAGGAATACAAGATGAGTATAATTATATGTTACAATTCCCCTAGCAATTAAAGTATTAGATATTTATAAAACCTCATGGATCTTTGTTTGATCAAAATAGGGGTTATGGGGCCTAAAAAATCAGTCATCACATGGCTATGGTTTTTAACTTTATTTTTAAAAAATGTCCTTATTAAAAAGTCTAACTATATGTATTCACGTGATAGGGATTAAAATAGGCTTTCCAATCATGCTTCAATGCTTAAACATGATGTCTCCATCTCTCTGCTATTACCACCTATAGGTGGAGCTTTAAAAACTTAGGTAATGGTCAAGCATTTGAAAATATACAAGGTAATTTTTGATTATGGAGATATGAGACACCCTCACCAAGTACTCTAATTCAATCTTATAACTCTTATAATATTGAAAACCCATCAAACTTTTGGTCTCATTATGACATCATAGAGGGGACTGTTGTAGATGGAGGTTGAGTTACACATATGGGCAATGAGGATGAATTTGTCAATGTATTTAATGGGTTTTCCTTCTCAATAAAGTGGGTTATCCTTAATTAAATTTGTAATTAAACCTTAGTATGATTCAAACTCATAATAATCCTCTACACTTCTTTTTTAACAATGAGAAACCTTCATGAAAACACATGAAGGTGTCCATTAATGAAAGAATTATGCAAATGTGTATTATAAATGTAATTCATGGAGCATATATTTGGATATTAAGATTATAAAATTAATTTAAAATAAATATAACTTTGGAAACCTATAAAATACATTATCATAACCCTTTGTGACCAATCACAAAGCATGAAAACTTAGAAAACACTAAAAACCTGCTCATCAACACAAAATATGCTAGTCTTAAATATAAAGGTTATTAGTTGATAAAAAAAATTAAAACTTGAAAAAAATCATGATATATATAAGGATACATATCCAAATTCCTTTGGAGAAAATATGATCAACTTATTTATACAGAATCACTCTGACCAAAGCAAAACTTTAAGGGTGCACAAATGACAAGTAGATTTGCATAGTCCACTTCAAATGGACAGTTTTTGAAGAATTTTTGACCATTTATAAAAATTATTTTATTTATTTTAAGGTATATAATTTTACAACAACCTCATAAGATCATTCTACTTGATACCCTTTCTGTTGATCCTACCAAGTGGAAACCTGTAAGTCACTCCTTTATGCCAAGAAGAATGAAAAAGAGATATAACGGTTTTGGATTCAAATTTTCATTTAAAGATCAATATAATTATGTATATGAGATTTAGGAATATTTATGGATGTTTCATGGCCTAATTACATGTGGCACACTTCCCAAAGAGCCATATGTATGCCATTTTCTTCCTTTTTCTTTAGGAATAATAACTTTATTCTAATTAACATGATGATTTTTAGTTAGTGACAGTTAATAAAGACCTCATAAGACACATGGTGTATAATAAATATATTTTACACTTTTACATTTCATAATAAACATGTACAAAGCATTAAATGCACCTATTTGACCCCTTAAAAAGACTCAAATGATAAATAGACCTAAAGAAATAATGACCAAAGTTATTATAACATCAATTTACATTAATTGACTTATGAAAAGCCTTATGAAAATATACTATACCCCCTTTTATGCCTAAAAATGAATTTTTTTACTAGGGGTGACATATTTTGACTTAAATGTCAAAATTGGTCAACAAATACTATTGATGAGATTATCTAGGAGTTGACTATGTAGGTCTATAGCCTTCCCTAGGTATAGGTTTCACACCCTATGATCTATCATCATGTCAAGAATATAAATTTCTCTAGAACTTCTCTAAATCCTCCTTGGACTTCTCCTAAGTATCCTTTGTAATATTAGCATTATTTACCAAAACCACTAAATTTAATGTAGAAAGTATGTGTACTGCACTAACTAGGTCTATATTCAAACCTTTAATAAAATGGTCACCTAAATAGATTCATCTATCACATACACAAAGCATAATAACAAGACAAGAATGACACTCATACTATGTGACTATATTTATCCCCTACTGAATTTCATGTAACTCATCCACCTTCATCTACATGTATTTTAGTGAAATGTAATGGCATATAAACAACTCCTTAAATATCTCCAAATTAGTAGTAGCTAGTTTCAAATCAATCTTTCACTCCTTGGGCTCCTACTAAATCTTCCCTATGCCTTTTAATAGGTGAGTATATGAATGAGATATATGGTTTTGAATCACAATAATATAAGGTAAAACATTCTCAAATATTATCTTTCCATACCAAAACTACAAAATCATCAGGAATGCCATAAAAAATGGTGGAAAAGTCAAATCAAGTTCTTGACTAGATCTCCTAGTGTTGACCTATGAGCATGGTCATAACCTCACCACCTTTAGATGTTCCTCCTTATATTGACACTTTACTCTATATCCATCTACATGTTGGTGTAAGGGGACATAAGATATTAGTCTCTCTATATCTCCCTTTGTTTTCTATTTTGTTAGGTTATGGGTCCTCTGCCTCTATCCATTGATTGATCTTTGTTCACTACATAATAATAGTGGAGAGTGTCTCTAGTAAACCTAATGCATAGTTGGTAATAATATCATGTAATATAAAGAGAATCTAATGTATGTACTGATGTAAATGGGGCCAAGTTATATATACCCTTGAAAATTTATAGGTGGTTCAATAGGATATTCAATATCATGTTGTAGAAACCTTTTCCCCCATGAGCCATATTACACACAAAAAGGATAAGTTTTGGATCAAAGTGGGGAGAAATGAACCAAAATTACAAATAGTAGTAAGTTACCAAAATTATAATAAGTTAAAAAGATTAAATAGTTACCTAGCTATATTGGTATTGAATGTGGGCTCTAAAACTAAACTGCCATCTTCTAAATTTAAAATTACTAAAACCACATAAAAACTTTCCAATGTTTTTTGGAGTTTACAATGCATATTATACTCAGTCACATTTCCAATGAATACAAAACTACATGGCATGAGGCACAAAATGAGTTGGATAATTACACATGCCTAACCAATATGGATAATTATGTGAGAGTGTGTTACACCCTTAACCTGTAGTGAGCCTAGGGATATGTGTGGCTAACTTACAACTTACATACCTTTAGTATTATCTTATTACATTTATCTATGTTCTTAGTTTGCTCAGCCTATGAAATAACCATGGTTAAGTAGAATATATATAAAAGGTGGATGCTACTATTTTATCATTATATTATAAATTCTATTCTTATTGCATTATTGTGGAGGTTTCCCCCCTCAAAGAGGATTAGGCATAATTATCAATTATTCTACTCTTTTATCAATCATTATTGTGGATCTGATTATTTTTCTCTTAATTTTATGATATATTATTTACTTATTGTGAAATATCAAAGTAATATCACTATAAGTGGTACCAAAGCACCAATTTAGGCCTATTTTTGCATCATTATTTTCAGATCTAGTGTTGTGTAAATATAAAGAGTTGAAATATCTAAAAAAATAACTTGTGATTTCAAAAAAAAATTAATTCCCACCACTATAGTATTGTTCAAAGTTTTTTTTCTTTTGAAAAAAAATGTATGGATTTTTTTTTCTGCACCATTATGTAAATTAGCAATCATTGGATTTATCTCAAAGAGATAATTACAATGGTATAATTTGATGGTACACTTTTTTAAATCCTAAAACCCTCCATCATAGGGTTTGTGTATGGATGTTCCTAACACTCATAGATGCAAGAAAGATCAAGACACTCCAAAAAATCCTCACAAGGATGACATGGATTCTATAAGTTTAGATCTAGTACTTTTTGAGGTGGATTAACAAATTTAGTCAGATATACAAATCATGGTGAGGAAGGATAATATTGATGTATTAAAATTTTAAATAGATTCTATAAAGGATCATTTTCCATTTATGAATTATAAATTGACCTCTATTTCAGCTCATCTTTTAAAAATCCTCCACCTCTCCAATCAAGTTTTTCCACTATGAATAATCACAAATTTATTACTGGTCTAAAGCACATGTTATCAAAATTTAAAGTTCACAAGTTTTATGGTAAGGGTACACTCAGATAAATAAATATAAAATTTATTTGATCTAACCATGTACACAAAAGGTGATCATGACATCTCTCTATCTAGAACTTAAGTAGTTCATTTGGTATATGTGGTCATGTGCTCAAAATAAAAATAAGGCCATTTTTATTACCCAATCAATGATTACTAAGGTAATACATATACACTATCATATTAATGTCTTAGAAACCTATTTCATTCAATTAGAAAAGTTGTGAAAAACATGTGAGGATTATATTTATAGTAAGGATTATATGTAATGTCAAAAGTTGTGATTATCATTGATGACACTTAGAGGATGTCATGTACTATAAATATATTTATAGTAAGGATTATATTGACAATACATATACACAATCACATTAATATATTATAAACCTATTTCATTCAATTAGAAAAGTTGTGACAAACATGTACTAGTAAAAGTGAATTTGAAAATATGGTACATGAGATGCTAGAGGAAAGGATTACCTAACATAGCCAAAGTGAATATTCATCCCCAGTAGTCATGGTGTGGAATAAGGATGACACTTAGAGGATGTGCCTTGGCTAAAAATAACTAAATAAGTGTGCCATCAAACATATACTCCCTATTATAGTAATTGATGATTTTTTATATAAATTACATGGTTCTATTTAGTTTACCCGATGAGATCTTCATTTTGGGTATCATCAAATTCAGATAAGGGATGAGGATATCCATAAAATATTTTTTAGAACTTATGGAGGCCATTATGAGTTTTTGTCATACCTTTTGGTCTCATAAATGCACCATCTACATTTTAGGGTTTGATGAATACTATTTCTAATCATTTTTAAAGGAATTTTATGTTGGTGTTTTTTATTGCATCCTAATCTACAATAAAACTTGGTAACAACATTTGAAACATGTCAGACATGTATTGTTAGTTATAGAATAACATTAGATTAATGAGAAACCTTCCAAATGTGATTTTGGAGAATAGGAGTTGGATTTCACATAAAAATTCCAAATTTGACCCTAAGAAACACAGAGATATGATGGAGTGGCAAGTCTTAAAGACCCTCAAGAACCTGTGGAGTTTTTAGGCTAACATGATACTATCATAGATTTTTTTAAAAATATAGTAACATATCAACTCCACTCATAGGATTTTTGAATAAATATTATTTCAATTGGACTAAATTAGTTACCAAGGAATTTGAGAAGCTGAAAGAGTCTATGTGCACCACTCAAGTTTTAGTGACCCCTATTTTTTCTAAAAAATTTATTATTGAATGTGATGAATTAAGATATCACATGGGGGAATTAGTGTAAAAAATAATCTCAATATAATATATTATAAATAGATGATGGCTGTTCCTCATGCAATCAACCAATAGAGACCTTATTTGTTGGGTAGACACTTTCAGGTAAAGACTGTTCATGAAAAGTCTAAAATAATTTTTTGTATAATAATTTACATAAAAATAACAAAAAATGGGTGTATAAAATATTGGCATATGATTTTGAAATTGTCTATTATAAAAGGAAAATATAATGTTGTAGTAGATGCACTTTTTTAGGAGAGATGAATTAGTTGAGGAATTGTTATTATCAATGACTATTTGGAAAGAAAATTGGTTATAAGAATAAATATTAGAATTGGAAAATAAAATTGATAAATAGGTCCTAATGTATAATATTCAACATGTTTCAGGCGTTTCTAAAAAAATTTAGTGGAAAGGGAACACATTATGGTATAAAGATAAATTTTAACTATTCAAATATTTTATCGTTAAACACAAGATTATTATAGATATTCATGCATATCCAATAGGATGGAACTTAGGTTTTTTTTTATTAAATATCAATAAATATTTATTTTTGGAAGGACTCAAGGGGGATATATATAATTTTTTTTACAATAATTAGAGGTTTTTTCAACATAAAAAATGAGAAACAATTAAGACATCAGGTCTTTTGCAACCATTATCCATACCTAGCCAATAAAGGGAGAAAGTTTCCATGGATTTAATTATAGGTTCACAAAGGTATAAATTTAAAAATTTCATCATGGTATTTATGGATAGGCTCAAAAATATGCTCATTTTTGTTCCTTATCAAAACCATTTATATCCAATATAATAGTTATTAATTTTATCATTATAGTTCAAAAGATACAAGGTACTCCCAAAATCATTATAAGTGATCATGATCCTATCTTCACAAGTACATTTTAGATTACTTTATTTGAATATTCAGAGAACTTAGCTAATATATCATCTTATAATTATAAATATTATGGGAAAATAGAGGTTTTAAAATAAATTCCTAAAAGGCTATCTCTATTGGTTTGCATAAAATAAATAAGAATGTCGGTTATATTGGATACCAATTGACAAATGGTGGTACAACACATCCTTCCATACCTATTATAAAATGTCTCCCTTTGTGAAAATTTATGGATATCATCCCTCCTCCATCACTTCATATTTTAAGGTGAAATCAAAGGTTTAAGATATTAAAGAACACTTTCAACACCACCAGGAGGTACTAGCTAGTTTAAGGGAAAACTTAACATATGAAAAAAAAAAAATTAGGAAGCAAAATGATCAAAATTGTAGTTAGAAGAACTTTGATATTGGCAATTAGGTTTTTTTTTGAAATTTTAACCATATAATAATGTCTATGAAAACAATTTAAATACAATAAATTTTTTTATCCAAAGTATTATGGCCCTTATTATATCCTACATAAAATTTGAAAGTATGGTATAAAAGTTATAAATACTATAATACACTAACACACATCATTTATTTCATGTATATTTATCAAATAAGTGCATTGTACAAAGATTTTATAACTATAATGAGCTACCTAGACTAGATGAATAAGGTAGAGTCATTCTGGAACTTGGGGAGATCCTTCACACACACACACTCACACACACACATGCACGTGCGCAGCGCGCGCACACACACACACACACACACAGCGAGAGAGAGAGAGAGAGAGAGAGAGAGAGAGATGAGAAGAGAGAGAGAGAGAGAGAGAGAGAGAGGAGAGAGAGAGAGAGAGAGAGAGGAGAGAGGAGAGAGAGAGAGAGAGAGAGAGAGAGAGAGAGAGAGAGAGAGAGAGAGAGAGAGAGAGAGAGAGAGAGATAACTTAATGGGTATTTGATCAAGTGGAATATTCTAAACCATGAAAATGAAACATGAGAGGATGAATCTTTCTTGAAATAACATCTAGAGTTGACTCAATGTTGAGGAAAATATTATTTTAAATGGGAGGGTCATGTTATGCATTTTTTCCTAGAGCGTGTCTAAGCATGTGTGTGGCTCACTTGTGGATAACATACATTTCATATTATCTTATTACATTTCTCTCTATTCTTAGTTTATTTAGCATAAGAAATAACCATGGCTTAGTAGAGTATATATAGGAGGTACTAGTTTGTATTTTACCATCATCTTATTAATTTTGGTCTTATTTCATTGTTCTAGTGGTTTTCCCCTCTAAATTTACTTAGTCATAATTATCAATTATTATTCTCTTTTATCAATCATTATTATGGATATGATTATTATGCTCTTAATTATATAATATATTATTTCCTTATTATGAAAGATCAAAAATATTCCATTAAAAATTGGCCACAGGGTCACTAAAAAACCATGTTAATTCCATTTTATTTCACTAGCCTACAAGTCCTCTATAACTCTTTG